>JASFXZ010000014.1:14527136-14837030 GCA_032209605.1 Mactromeris polynyma | reverse complement strand
CAAATATACCATAAATTGCATTGAAAGTGGGAAATTGTGCATATTCTTTAGGTACATTAGATCCATATAAGCAACAGGTTAACTGTATTTTCCTCACTAATTGCATTCAAAATAGTAAATATAACACATTATTTATGAATTTTAGGTCAATATAGTCACAATAGAACTCAAATATAACCATACATATTATTCCAAATAGGAAATTAGGCATATTCTATAGGTATATTAGGTCAATATGATTAGCAGGTGAACTCTATTTTCCTCACTAATTGCATGTAAAACAGTGAATATAACATATTACATATGAATTTGAGGTCAATATATTCAAACATGAACTCTAATACACCCATAAATTGCATACAAAGTGGAAAATTATGCATATTCTTTAGGTATATAATGTCCATACAATCAACATATGAACTGTATTTTCCTAAGTAATTGTATTCAAAATAGTAAATAGTACTCATTATATATGAATTTTAGGTCAAAATATGCAAAAATGAACTCAAATATACACATACACTGCATTCAAATTGGAGAATTGTGCATATTCTTTAGGTTTATTAGGTCAATATAATCAACAGGTGAACTCTATTATCCTCACTAATTGCATTTAAAACAGTGAATATAACATATTACATATGCATTTTAGTTCAATTTACAAATGTATTCAAAAATGAACTCGAATATACCCACACATTGCATTCAAAGTGGAAATTGTGCATATTCTTTAGGTATATTAGGTCTATATAATCAATAGATGAACTCTATTTTTCTCACAAATTGCATTCAAAACAGTGAATATAACTTATTACATATAAATTTTAGTTCAATATATTCAAAAATATACTCAAATATACCAATGAACTGCATTCAAAGTGGACAATTTTGCATATTCTTTAGGTATATTAGGTCAATATAATCAACAGGTGAACTCAATTTTACTCACTAATTGCATTCAAAACAGTGAATGTAACATATTGCATATGAATTTTAGTTCAATATTTTCAAACATGGACTCTAATACACCCATAAATTTCATTTAAAATGGAAGAATGTGCATATTCTTTAGGTATATTAGGTCCATACAATCAACATGTGAACTGTATTTTCCTCATTATCTGCATTCAAAATAGTAAATATAACATATTATATATGAATTGTATGTCAGTATATGCAAAAATGAACTCAAATATACCAATGCATTGCATTCAAAGTGGAAATTTGTGCATATTCTTTAGGTATATTAGGTCCATACAATCAACATGTGAACTGTATTTTTTGCTCAGTAATTGCATTCAAATAGTAAATATAACACATTATATATGAATTTTAGGTCAAAATATGGAAAAATGAACTAAAATATACACATACATTGCATTCAAAGTTGAAATTTGTGCATATTCTTTAGGTATATTAGGTCAATAGTACATATAACACATTATATTTGAATTTTAGTTTGATATATTCCAAAATGAACTCAAATATACCAATAAAATGCATTGAAAGTGGGAATTAGTGCATATTCTTTAGGTATATTAAGTCAATATAATCAGAAGGTGAAGTATATTTTCCTCACTAATTGCATTCAAAACAGTAAATATAAAATTATATATATGAATTTAACTGATATGTCATGTTGTATATTTGGGGACCAGAGCATAACAATATTTCGAATGAGACACTGTAATTACGGCCTTCAAATTATTCAAGTAATCTGATCATATAGCCTAGATATCTGAAATTCTTATTAATTAATGAAATTTTAATACTAATATGATTACAACATTCTATACAGAATCATTTAATACTTGAATTATGGTGTAACTATCTAATTTTGTGTCAGATTGTTTTTTTGGTAACCCATCTCATATCTTTAAAGTTAAATAATAACTCTTCTAGCAAACCTTAGCATGTGTGAAGCTGTAAGGTTATATGGTTCTTCTTTTTGTTCACTTTTAACCTTCTGTATTTCATAGTATAAATCATAAGATGCTTAAATGAAGGGTTGTCTAAAAATGTAACGAATTTATATTCACTGTACTTCAAAGTATTCAAACTGAACTAGAGGTAGGTGCTAATATACACTTCGCCTTGCATTACAATAACTAGGACCCCGACAATTCGGCCCCGCAAATACCGTGATACAGCCGGATAATATGGTCAAAGTGTTTATTTCCAACGAGTGAGGGTATTTTCTTTATTTCCAACGAGTGAGAACCGGTTAAATGTTTAACATACGGCGTGTTTTTCGGAGCTCCGTCCACCATGCGCAGATACAAATGTAACTTCACGATTTTTCCCCTCAAAGTTTGCGAGCCCGGTCATTGAGAGTACATGTGTCTAAAATGTCAAAACGCACACTTATTGAAATACTTGTATTTCAAGTATTTCAAATATCTCTCCGATGTTGCAACTGTAGTCGTTAGATATGCCTACATTTGGAACCATAAAGGAAAAACGCATTAGAAAGATAAATAAGCATTTTTTATTCTAACTAATTAAAACCTACCCAGCTTTAATTTCTTAAATAAATGTGAAACCAAAATGTGACTGCAAACAAGTTAATTCCTGTCTCAAAACTCAAACATTGCAAAAGTTTCAACGGGATACGTTTACTTGTCTTTGTTACTCGGCAAAAACCGAAATTTACCTGAAACTTAAGTATCCGTTATAATTCCGGGCCCTGATGTTAACGTACATGCGGACTATATTACAAGTCTAGAGATAAGAATGGTGACAGACAAATACAAAGAATCATGTCGATGAGTCTAAAGTAATGCATTGGTACAGACTATATAAAACTAGATATAATTGTACCCCCACGAGAGGGATACATTGATGCTGTACATAAGTACGATAGGTTTTATGAGATAAGTTTTATGTTCAAACATCCAGAAGAGCATAGACCCATGTTGGAAATATTAACATACGTTTATATAGACATTTACATTACTTATACATTTACAAATGTGGTACATATTAGCATACTTTTATATAAACATTATATTCCGTATACATCAATAATTATCAACAGGTGAACTCTATTTTCGCCACTAATTGCATTCAAAATAGTAACATTAACACATTATGGATGTGTTTAAGGTCAAAATATTCAAAAATACCCATACATTGCAATCAAAGTATAAAAGTGTGCATATGCTTTAGGTACATTAGGTTAATATAATCAATAGGTAAACTCTATTTTCCTCACTAATTGCTTTCAAAACAGGGAATATAACATATCATATCTGAATTTTAGGTCAATATATTCAAAAATGAACTTATTTAAACACATAAATTGCATTCAAAATTGAAAATTCTGCAGATTCTTTAGATAAATAAGGTTTATTTCATCAACAGGTGAACTCTATTTTCCACACAAATTGCATTAAAAATAGTAAGATTAACACATTATAGATGTATTTAAGGTCAATACATTCAAAACTGATCTCAAATATATCCATAAATTGCATTGAAAGTGGGAAATTGTGCATATTCTTTAGGTATATTAGGTCAATATAATCAACAGGTTAACTCTATTTTCCTCACTAATAGCTTTCAAATCAGGGAATACACATGTATAACATATTATAGATGCACTGTAGGTCATTAGAATTACAAATGAACTCAAATATACCATACATTGCATTCAAAGTGGAAATGTGTGCATATTCTTTAGGTATATTAGGTCTATATAATTAACAGTTGAACTATTTTCCTCACTAATTGCATTCAAAACAGTTAATTTAACTTATTACATATGAATTTTAGTTCAATATATTCAAACATGAACTCTAATACACCCATAAATTGCATTTAAAATGGAAGAATGTGCATATTCTTTAGGTATATAATGTCCATACAATCAACATATGAACTGTATTTTCCTCATTATCTGCATTCAAAATAGTAAATATAACATATCATATATGAATTGTATGTCAGTATATGCAAAAATGAACTCAAATATACCAATGCATTGCATTCAAAGTGGAAATTTGTGCATATTCTTTAGGTATATTAGGTCCATACAATCAACATGTGAACTGTATTTTCCTCAGTAATTGCATTCAAAATAGTAAATATGACACAGTATATATGAATTGTAGGTCCATATATGCAAAAATGAACTCAAATATACCCACACATTGCATTCAAAGTGGAAATTGTGCATATTCTTTAGGTATATAAGGTCTACATAATCAATAGGTGAACTCTTTTCTCTATTCTCCTCACTAATTGCATTCAAAACAGTGAAATATAGTGAATATAACTTATTACATATGAATTTTAGTTAAATATATTCAAACATGGACTCTAATACACCCATACATATCATTCGAAGTGGAAAATTGTGCATATTATTATGTATATTAGGTCCACACAATCAACATATGAACTGTATTTTCCTCACTAATTGCATTCAAAACAGTGAATTTAACATGTTACATATGAATTTAAGTTCAATATATTCTAAGATAAACTGAAATATACCAATGAACTGCAATCAAATTGGAATATTTTGCATATTCTTTAGATATATTAGGTCAATACAATCAACAGATGAACTCTATTTTCCTCACTAATTGCATTTAAAACAGTGAATATAGCATATTACATATGCAATTTAGTTCAATATACAAACGTATTCAAACATGAACTCTAATACACCCATAAATTGCATTCAAAGTGGAAAATTGTGCATATTCTTCAGGTATATTAGGTCCATACAATCAACATGAGAACTGTATTTTCCTCAGTAATTGCATTCAAAACAGTAAATATAACATATTATAGATGAATTGTAGGTCAGTAGATTCACAAACGAACTCAAATATACCATAAATTGCATTGAAAGTGGGAAATTGTGCATATTCTTTAGGTACATTAGATCCATATAAGCAACAGGTTAACTGTATTTTCCTCACTAATTGCATTCAAAATAGTAAATATAACACATTATTTATGAATTTTAGGTCAATATAGTCACAATAGAACTCAAATATAACCATACATATTATTTCAAATAGGAAATTAGGCATATTCTATAGGTATATTAGGTCAATATGATTAGCAGGTGAACTCTATTTTCCTCACTAATTGCATGTAAAACAGTGAATATAACATATTACATATGAATTTGAGGTCAATATATTCAAACATGAACTCTAATACACCCATAAATTGCATACAAAGTGGAAAATTATGCATATTCTTTAGGTATATAATGTCCATACAATCAACATATGAACTGTATTTTCCTAAGTAATTGTATTCAAAATAGTAAATAGTACTCATTATATATGAATTTTAGGTCAAAATATGCAAAAATGAACTCAAATATACACATACACTGCATTCAAATTGGAGAATTGTGCATATTCTTTAGGTTTATTAGGTCAATATAATCAACAGGTGAACTCTATTATCCTCACCAATTGCATTTAAAACAGTGAATATAACATATTACATATGCATTTTAGTTCAATTTACAAATGTATTCAAAAATGAACTCAAATATACCCACACATTGCATTCAAAGTGGAAATTGTGCATATTCTTTAGGTATATTAGGTCTATATAATCAATAGATGAACTCTATTTTTCTCACAAATTGCATTCAAAACAGTGAATATAACTTATTACATATAAATTTTAGTTCAATATATTCAAAAATATACTCAAATATACCAATGAACTGCATTCAAAGTGGACAATTGTGCATATTCTTTAGGTTTATTAGGTCAATATAATCAACAGGTGAACTCAATTTTACTCACTAATTGCATTCAAAACAGTGAATGTAACATATTGCATATGAATTTTAGTTCAATATTTTCAAACATGGACTCTAATACACCCATAAATTTCATTTAAAATGGAAGAATGTGCATATTCTTTAGGTATATTAGGTCCATACAATCAACATGTGAACTGTATTTTCCTCATTATCTGCATTCAAAATAGTAAATATAACATATTATATATGAATTGTATGTCAGTATATGCAAAAATGAACTCAAATATACCAATGCATTGCATTCAAAGTGGAAATTTGTGCATATTCTTTAGGTACATTAGGTCCATGCAATCAACATGTGAACTGTATTTTTGCTCAGTAATTGCATTCAAATAGTAAATATAACACATTATATATGAATTTTAGGTCAAAATATGGAAAAATGAACTAAAATATACACATACATTGCATTCAAAGTTGAAATTTGTGCATATTCTTTAGGTATATTAGGTCAATAGTACATATAACACATTATATTTGAATTTTAGTTCAATATATTCCAAAATGAACTCAAATATACCAATTAAATGCATTGAAAGTGGGAATTAGTGCATATTCTTTAGGTATATTAAGTCAATATAATCAGAAGGTGAAGTATATTTTCCTCACTAATTGCATTCAAAACAGTAAATATAAAATTATATATATGAATTTAACTGATATGTCATGTTGTATATTTGGGGACCAGAGCATAACAATATTTCGAATGAGACACTGTAATTACGGCCTTCAAATTATTCAAGTAATCTGATCATATAGCCTAGATATCTGAAATTCTTATTGATTAATGAAATTTTAATACTAATATGATTACAACATTCTATACAGAATCATTTAATACTTGAATTATGGTGTAACTATCTAATTTTGTGTCAGATTGTTTTTTTTGAAACCCATCTCATATCTTTAAAGTTAAATAATAACTCTTCTAGCAAACCTTAGCATGTGTGAAGCTGTAAGGTTATATGGTTCTTCTTTTTGTTCACTTTTAACCTTCTGTATTTCATAGTATAAATCATAAGATGCTTAAATGAAGGGTTGTCTAAAAATGTAACGAATTTATATTCACTGTACTTCAAAGTATTCAAACTGAACTAGAGGTAGGTTCTAATATACACTTCGCCTTGCATTACAATAACTAGGACCCCGACAATTCGGCCCCGCAAATACCGTGATACAGCCGGATAATATGGTCAAAGTGTTTATTTCCAACGAGTGAGGGTATTTTCTTTATTTCCAACGAGTGAGAACCGGTTAAATGTTTAACATACGGCGTGTTTTTCGGAGCTCCGTCCACCATGCGCAGATACAAATGTAACTTCACGATTTTTCCCCTCAAAGTTTGCGAGCCCGGTCATTGAGAGTACATGTGTCTAAAATGTCAAAACGCACACTTATTGAAATACTTGTATTTCAAGTATTTCAAATATCTCTCCGAGATGTCGGTGATTATTCACATGAACGTTGTATGGCGAATTTCTATTCAGAGTATATCTCAAATTCTTTACAAACTCATTGAAACGGTGTATACAGATGGGGATTGACACAATAATGTTAATGTCTCTCATAAATGTTGCTTATGATGTATCTTTATTGTTTCTCATTTTTGTCTGTCAGTTGTATTTAAAGCCCTGAATTTAATCATCTTCTCAGCAGTGTTTATCCTAGGACCATAAAGCATGGTAACTTGTACAGATAATTAGCAAGCGGCCCCTACTAATGAAAGATCAGTAATGTGTTACTGTATACACGAGAAAAGGGGGTGTTTAAAATCAAAATCATTATAGTTATAAGTGTTAAGGGATTCATAAAGAGTAGTATGTTTATAATATTGCATAAGCTTTTAAATTGCTTCCATTATTAATGTTACATTAACTACATATATAACTTAAATATTGCTAACCCTAAAAATAACAAGAGTCCTATTCTCGGGAATTCCAGTGATGTAACCCAATAATATACAATAATAATACAATAAGTTTATTGATGACTTAGGCCTCCAGCCCATAACATAATATATTACAATTTATATGATATGTTTCAATTGTGTGTACACAGGTAAGTAGTGTGACAAAAGGAAAGGTTGTAAATGCAATGCGTTTAACATAATTGTACAATTGCACTGTACATATAAACATTTCGATAACATAAACATCATAACAGTCCATATTGTATGAGCTTTACAATCGTATCTACTACAGGTTAGTATAGTAGAGACAAACAGTTTTTAATTATAATTGCAGTATCATCTTTTTACGCAATGAAGCAAAGTGGATATAACCCACGATTTAGGAAATTTACACTTTCCACATGTTACTGAGTACACTGATTGGAAGCCATCCTGTGATGAGTTCACTTCAGTTATAAATTAAATCAGTTACATAATATTTTGAACTCGTCTACAACAAATTCGATAAAATGTGATTTTAATAAAAATTGTTGAATATCGCTACTCAAACTTTTTGAAATCACGAGATAATCTAAAAAATTACATGCATGTGACCTTTTTTTTATGAGCTCAATTATTACGTTAGAGCATATCCACTTTCGTTTCAAATCTTTTTTTAATATAATCCAATGACAAACCAGGGTGTGGGTTGGTCGTTGTGGTGCAGTGGTTAGCATAACGGACCGGTAATCCGTAGACTTGGGTTCGATTCTCGGTAGCGGCCATTGACCGATTTTTCGTGTTCCATAAACATGATTTTATTTTTATATTAAAACACCTTGTAGGGATATTCCAAAACAATGATTCTTTATGCATAACATTAATGACATTTATGGACTTGAAGCCCCATCACAAAAAAAACATGATACAATACTTATCCACAATCATTGTAGTTTCAGGTTTGATTTCGAGTAAAACAATTTCTATCAGAGGGAGTTTTACAACTTATTCATTTTGCAAGGTCAAAAATGAATCTTTGTACGGTTACGATGCATGACTTACGATATGTACTACGAATCTCAGGTATGTTTGCTAACACCTTTCGAGAGATCACGCTAATCATGTATGATCTGATGTAAAGACAATGTTAAAATTCACATACAGTTTACTATGAATTATGTCAACAGACATATTCGACATAACGCTCTTTGCTTCCTTTATTTATCAAGATAAAAATTCGAAATTTGTTTATCAAATATCAATATATATATATATACATATGTATAAGTGTGAGAAGCTGTGCACCTGGGTTTTAGTTTGTGACACGGTCTGTCCTACAGTCACCAAGCTACAAACAAATGCTTTTATGATAAGAAGTGTTGCACATGGATTGTAGTTTTTATATCTAACCTTTAACACGAAGGTTATGGCCCTCGACTTAGTCAAAATCAAGGCATCCTATACACCGTTTCAATTATACCGTTAATAGAATTATCTGCCCTTCGGTGACGTCATCAGAGGATAAACAATGCCTATAACGGTAAAATTCAGAGCGCGAAATGGCGACGTAACCAATTTTTCGGCGGTGGAATGAAAGATAAGATATGTTATAGATGTAATTTGTTTTAGGATTTATTTTGAGATATATACAAAAAACTTATACCGAATGGATTTTGCGAAATTTCGTTACTTGGATGCGTAATATTTGTTTGTCACATTTTTACGACTTACTGGGAATTTTTATTTCACATTCTCAGTCGTTAATATGGACTTTGAAGACCGTATTTTGATGTTAATGTGAAATCGTACGCATGTCTGAAGAAGAACCATAAATATTTTTCGTCATTTCAGTCATGTACCGTCATACGAAAGAACATATATAGCCAAATACCTAAATACCACAGATGCGCTACGCCAGATATGGCGCATCGATACGATGTTATCAGCAGACGCTTTGTCTAAAACAATATATTTATGTCAAAATACACAAGAGTCATAACACCCCAGGAGATCTTTATTATATGTGTTAATTCATATTGCTATTTCCTGTTTGAAAGAATTAGTGCCTTTGATAATTGAAATGATTAGGTCATATCAGTCTGTGATCTCAATTTGTAATAAACATGAACATGTACACAAAACATGAAATGCTGGCGTGATCTACATCATTTGTTTAGTTGATCTTTACACATTTTAAAGATTATGTAAGCCTTGATTGTTCTTCCCAGCAGCCTTATTAAAATATTATTTGACATGAAAGTGTATTAGTACAATTAGACTTCGATGAAAATATCCAAAAATGAAGCGGAAATTACCGACTTGTTTTGAAAAAGTTATGAAGCATTAATGCTCTGAAAATTTCTTTAACTGGGATTGTTTGATCACCGTTTATGGAATAACTTTTAATATTAACCACATTTTTTGAGGATTTGTCATCTTAAAAGATTGCTTTTTACAATGGGGTAAGTTAAATATATGGTACTTGTGAAAATCCGAGAATTTATAGGAAACTAACCGCGAGTATGTGAAAAAATAACGCTCCCCCGTGTGCAGCGTTAATTCGTTACCTATGATTTTTTGAATGCTGTTAATGCAAAAACTTTAATATATTGTAACCTACTACTTTCTGTATAGCTCTACTTTAACTTAATAAAAAGATTGATCTTTTGATAAGAATAAATAAAATGTCCGATTTTTACGAAAACATTAATAAATTTGCGCAACGCATAAACTTTTGTTGATGTGTAGCGTAAGTAAGCATCATTGACAGTTTTGGAAATATTTTTATCCTCGCATTACGTCACGTCCGGTAGGGGGCGCAACTCTTAGGCGACAATTAATCGATTAATTGAAACGGTGTATATGGCAATTGATTAGCAAACCCTGCTCCTGAAATAAATGGCCTGCAGTCCCACAATCTTCACACACATGTTTCTTAGGATGAGAAGTTGTGCACACGAGTTTTAATTTTATATTAAACCAGTAACACCACAGTTATGACCCTTCGTGTCTTATGGACACAATTCTAGTTAGGAGTTTGATCCGATCTTTATTATTTCGAAACTGCTAGATGCCAGAAACGCTAAAATTATCAAAAGTAATATTACCATCTGTTTCTATTAGGTTTAACCCCACCATTAAAAATTTATTCAGTCATAGAGGCGGTTAGTTGATCTAACCAGTTGTGCTGTCCGTACGCAAGCTGCTGACAACTTATCCACATGCATAAGAGGTGGAGGACAAATGACCGTTGCCTAATGTGACAAAACCTGTCATAACTGGGTATCGAATCCGGAGCTAACCGGACGGGCCTCTTATCAAATCCAGCTCCAATAGTACGCGCTTCGTATTTTTTAACAAAGTATCATACACACAGTTCAAACAATTTTATAATTTTTATATGCATTTTATTCATACATCATTATTGATATTTGACATTTGATATTCAAATACATGCAAAACATTTATATTGTTTAATAGACAGATCAGTACTTCGTCCATTCCGGGGCAATGATAAGAACCACAAAAAATGGACAGCAATCGGTGTAATCCAGCCGCGCGGTTTGACATTAGATTTTGTTGATATACAATTAATGTTTATATTTTGTCAACGAATTAAAATCAGTGGCTGCAACATCGTCTATAGAACTGATTAAAGCATACCGATATTATGTTCCCTAAATATGTAGAAAACGCAAGTATAAAAGAAAATTTAATTTGAAGACAATTCGGTTTATTGATTTTGGTTTATACAAAGTTTAAGGATTCACTGAATTATTTCACACTGTTACATCATACCTAATACATAACACATATAATGAAACATTGTTCATGTATCTAAAATTGTAATATGAATGTAGAGATTCACATTTTTACATTGAATTTATCTAGCGACACGATGTACAACAAAAAGCAAAAGTCAAAGAATAAACTCTTCGAAATAATGAAAACAATATAAACTTGATTGAGTATCAAAAAATGTAATAAAAGAATAACATACGAAATAATTATGACTGAAAAAGTACGTTACCATTTCATTAGTTTTCTATGGCAATAATGAATTGTCCAAATGATGATGTAAAATGTTCAGATAACATCTGAAAACTTATTTAAATACCGAAAATTGCTGCAAATATGGTCATTGATATCACAATTGTTTGACATTGATATGTAGTCACGGATTGAGTACGTATTATTGTGATACGAGCATGGGATTCAAGTTTATCGAAATGACGCACAATGTACGCGTATATGGTTTGAGTCAATCCTTCAGTGCTTCGTTGAAAATATCATATCAGCAAACGCTAATAAAGTATACTGTTATTACATTCGTATATAGACATGATAATAATACAATTAATTACGTAAAATTAATGTATGACACACATATGCACGCTTCATCACATTGTGTGGGTAAGACAGAAGTGCCACATTGTAACTGTCTGAGTTAAATCCGCCACATGCTGTATCAAGGTGCATCCTACTACACATGTGTCCAAGCGTAAACCAGATAAAACGCCCGACATAAAAAGAAAATCCCCGCTAGACAATTCCCCATCATGATAGACGGCGAACAGGATACGATCACAGATACGTGATTTCTGTCAAATATGTATTCGTTGACTTGTCAGAGGTTATCTAGTGCAAATATAAGTGACGAAAAATCGTAAAGGGCCCGACAAGAAGTGCAAAATACAAACATCAGACCCCTCCTGACTATGTTCGCGTTTGTGAGGGATTGTCGTGGCACAAGCAAAGATGGAAAAGTAATGGTATGGTAAACTCTAAAGGTGTCGACATGAAGCGTGTTGCAGGATGGCAGGATCGAAAACACTTAACTAACTTTTGGATACCATTGATAAACAAAGATATGATGTACAGACAAGATTATTTAATTCAGACATAAAATATCAATTTTATGCTTTTTATGATTACAAAATGTACTAAGAACTTAAAAGGTATTTTTACTGACAGTTCCAAAGGCTGTAATTCGTTGTATATTTATTATTTCTTTTTTTGCGTTTTGAATGTATGTTATATTTCCTTTTCCTCTGTGCAATTCTTCACTTTTTATAGTGTTCATGTTATTTTATGCCAAGTTTCGGCCTATTGTTGCCAGTTGTCTTGACTTGTCCTGTGATATTTTCCATCCATTTATCTTCCCTTATGTTCTGCCAGGCCATTCCTTGCGTCTCAGTTCCCTAACGGATGTACCCTTTAACCTCCTCAAGTGTCTTATGTGTTATGGATTGTTGTTTTCCCAGGGGTCTGTGTGGGGAGGCGCTGTCATTATATATGTGGCGGTCCCTTATTCTCTCTCTAATTAACTACGTGTTGACGACCGTTTTATTGAGCGTAGTTCTTCAGATGCGCCGTTTTATAGTGCGTACAGCACTACCTTTTCCCTATAGCACCATCACATCGTTATTTTATGTAGGTATATATATTAGATGGCAATATACTATCGTGGAAACAGTGGACATCGTCGAAACTAATATTTTGAGACCGATGGTGACCTGATGAGTAAACTGTCGCTGTAGAACTGACGAAACCCATCGGTTTTTCTCGAATGATTGAACGCCAGTATTACTGGCCAAAATAAAATTACTATGAGTAACCTCAATTATCTGTCGTTTGTAATGTCTATATTGCTAGTTGGAATCTTTAAACAGATGTTCTCACCACACTTCATCGTTTGTTTACAAAATCTACCGGATATGCCGAGAATGTAGTGTATCATATACCGTATTATAGGCGTAGTTGCCGTATATTCGGCGTAGACGATGGTATGAATTCGACTGCATATTTTCTCCTTAAGTTTGTGAAGGAATTTCAGCCCTATAATTAAAGTTATTGTTGTTATTGTTGTATTATTTCTTCTGGAGAAGCCTTATCGCGTTGAACGTATGTATCTTAACTCTGTATGTAATATTTCAATTCATTTTAACCAATTGTATGAACAGTTTTGATGCAGTTGGCATGCGTTCAAACATATAGGTTTTGGTTGTTTAATTCAATAAACATGTAATACGTTTCTAAAGACATATCAATTAATCACTTTAGCTGTATTCTAAAGAGAAGCAAAAAGGTAATACAAAATCGATTTCAAATTACTGCAATTTAAAAGTTTGAAGGTGTTACATATTATGCAGGTATATTTTTTATTGAAGTCATTTTCTCAACGACCTTATCATTACGGCGAGAATCGCAATCCGACGGACTCGGTTCTGACTACATATTAAAACGAATTTTTGCGTGAAAGGGAACTTCCTTTATGTCGTATTCCAATAGAATTATGAGCAAAATAATTTAAAATAATAATAAAACAACGTTTATATACCATAGGGAGATAAAAATACAATCAAAGTCTATGCGGAATTCCCAAGACGTGTTGAGCAATATTATTGACATCCAATTACAAAACAAAAATCGCAAACAAAATAAAATCGAAATATAAAACGATAAACATTCCATCTCATGTAAAAAGACATTAATTGTTTTTATTATTAAACGAACTAGTATTGCATAACCAACAAAATAGTACTTCTTTACTTTTATTAATTTCGTCTAATAGCTATTCGCTTAACATATTTTAGGAAGGGAAATAACCGTTACAAACATTACAAATTGTTACTTTGGTTAAGTCACACCACACACACAAGGGGATATTTGTATCTTTATACGAGTAAGTAGCAGATTTAATTTATCCACTAACTTTCGATACCGATTAAGCATGTTTCGGAATTGCACAGAGTCATAATCCATTTGGCCCCAGTTGGGAAAAATATATACATTGTCCACAGCCTCAAGGTAAAAAAAACATGACGATGCAATGTATGCCCTTATACTGTTTCATTAGCGAAATATCTATACGCTAACTTAATTTGTAAACATACTTCAAAAATGGTTAATGCTAGTTTTAATGTGCCATTTTGCTTGTATAAAACATCCGATGTTTTTTTTGCAATTGAATTATTCCGAATAAAATACAAAATTGATTTATTACGCATATAAGATACCAATGCATAATATTTGTCTTAAATAAACCTTAAACCTCATCTGTTTAGATTGAAGAAATAAAACAATAAAAAGAACAGATAACTTTAATACAATACAAAATTGTACTGTTGAAGTGCATTTGGTAAAATGAGATAATTGTATTAATTTTAATGCATACACATTGTCGACATTTGATTATTATTATGGAATTAAGGTTCTATTAAGGAATAAATGCAGTAAAATGAATTCGACAAGATGAATATGAAATCAAAAAGAGATGTGATATCCTGGATATCTTTTTCCGACAAATGCAAATTTCATACTGCACTTATGATTAATAAGTCTATGAGGGGGTTGAAATAAACATATCAATCCAATCTTAATAACTTCTCACACGATACATCTCATATTTCAAGTGATACGAGTAAGTGTTCAAGTTATATATATATATATTGTCGAATTCATTTTACTGCAAATAAAACCTTATAAATATGATTAAAAGGAGATATTGTTCTATATTTTTTTATTTGTTTTGTCTGACAAATACTCTTTTGCGTTCAACATTCTGACGAAAACTGTTTTGTTTATGTACTCGTATGCATGTTTATATACATATCGTAAGTATTTTTTGTTTGTTTTTGTATTCACAGTTTAGTACGTACAAGTGTATACACAACACTTGTATGCTATAGATGTTTGTTATATGGATAATTTGAGGCTATACGTATATTATGTTTGCTATATGGGTAAATGGATATTGTTTTCTTTTTATTTCTTTTTATATTTCTGATAGGCAATCTGATATCAATCAGGCTTCGTACACGACTATATCTATCCAAATAATGTAGTAATGTTTTAAATAGATCTTTATTGCTTTTGTGTGATTACTAGTGTTATAACACAGTTTGTGTGGTCATCTTAAATATATTTTTGTATTTTTAAGTCCACACATTAGGACGCGTCATTCGTCCGTCAAATAATGCATGCACAATATAATTATAAACAGCTCACACAAATTGGATTATGTATTCTGTATTTTATTTGCATCTCACATTTGATTAAATACAACACACGACATAATCTAAATACGTCGATTAATTGTACATTGAACATTGTCTGTTGTACGTCGCTGTCCAGAAATATACGTGGTATCATATTTATGTTTACGATCAACTGAATACAGTAACTATTACATAAAACCTGTTCTGGTGTGTTTGATTCAAAATATACCCATATATTTGCATTTAACTTGTAACTATAGTCTATATCTATTTACACGACTCGGACCTGATAAAATAGACACTATGTTAGAAACACGTACACTAATAGAGCATTGTCCATTGTCTATACTAGTAGTAGGCAATTATGAGCAGTACTTTTTTTGACATTTATATTTTTGGAACGACTGAATCAGTACCTACATGTATTCCACGAAATCAGATCTGATGTAGTCAAAGCTATCCTGGACCTCAAATATTTACTTTTGCAACTACGTGTAGCTTGTAATACCCAGTCTATATTTTATTTACAAGACAAACGCCTGTTCGAATAGAGCGTCTAAACATTCAGAAAAAAACAGCTTGTTGTAGGGTGATGATCATAACTACACTATGTAGTACATGTACGATTACCTACTGTGAATACTAGAGTTAGACAAAACCATGCGAGAGAATACAATACATTGAAGTTATTCAGATTCGGAATTTAAAACCCGCAAGGGAGTCGACACTTAGCTTTTGTAATTTTTCCAGTCATTTCTTCTCTGCCCTCAGCTTCTATTTCAGTACCGCCAAAAGTAAAACTGACGTATACACGACGATCCAAATCTCCGGTGGCATCAGTTAGCGGGACCTTAAAAGATTCAAGAAAATGGCACCCCTCCTCATCCGTGTATTTTGGATTCCTTAGTTTGGAATAGTAAAGTGGAAATGATATGCTCTTCGCATTCCTCTTGGTCGGTTTGTAGTATTTGGAGGTTTGGGATTCTCCAAATTTTACTACTTTACCTATTTCTACATGTTTATCAAAACAATTATCACATCTTATCCCTACATCCTTCTCCACTAGTTTACTTTCAGGATGTGTACCCTCGATGAAAGGGATGCAACACCCACATCCAAATGTATACTGTAGCACTCTTTGGCTGATGCAACCGGGATTGTAACCGAATATTAACGCACCCCTTAATACAGCAGATGATGCCTCGGATGGAATTATGACATTCATCCCAAATGAATCTTTGATTCGTTCTTGTAGCAGAGTTGACTCGGAAAAGCCACCAACCATAATTAATGTATTTACGCCTTCAACTTCTTTCTTTGCGATCAGTTCTTTCACATGACATATCGTTTTCTTGACTGTGTGATCGTAAAGTTGTTCCCAAAGTGAACTCTCAAACTTCATTTTGTCAATCTTCAGCTTAATACTACTGCCATAAATTGATGACTGGATATCTTCAGACAGTTCCCTTTCATGTTCATTACGGTAAAACTCTGATAACATTCCAGATACTCTAATAGTGACAAGTCGACCATTAAAATTCCTTTTCTTCTGTTCAAAATCACGCCACAGTTCTAACCAGTCTTCTGTTGATTTTGTTTTAAACTGTTCGTAAACCTTCTTTCCAACAATATTAATTAGCATTTCTTCAAACGCTTGATCAACAAGAATACCTCCCCAACCTCCCCCGCTAGCCGCAGTTATCTCTTTTAGCGCTCCAGATTGATCTATTTCGTGTACGGTGATATCAACAGTACCACCTGAAAAATTGAATTAAATATGTTTAATCATTTTTAATCATGAACACTCAAAATCTACCATTAAACAGTAAGTGAAACATAAAAATAGCTGTATCAAATTAAATCTCTGTTAAAAAGATAGGTTGTTCCCGCTACAAAAATTCATCATATAATAAGAAAAATTGCTAAAATATTATATTCATATAGACTTTAGTACAAAAAATATTGGTAGCTATTCTATAATATACGAGCGCAACATTACAACAACAAGGTAATCGATAAGCAGGATCGTAATAATGGTAATAAATGCGTGTGCCTACATTTGTTTTTTGGGAGAAAACTCCTGAAAACATTTGTTTTTGCAAATTGACTGTAGGACATTTATATCAAGTAACTCCATTTTCGATGGCTTATAGCGGTAAATGTCATACTTGTATTACATATCAATTACATTGTCATAACATGTATTATCGTTAAGCGAGGGGCGAAAACGGAGGTGGACTCAAAGCGCTGTGAGGGGAGTACACGAAGAGACCCACACAATATAAATGAATTAAACATTTAAATTCAAAACTAAACCTGATTAAGTTTTACGATTGCGTGTTCATTCATTCCCCCTTTCTTAACAATTAAGGTCGTGTCATTCATACTCACCTCCGACGTCTAGGATCATGTACTTTGTTCCGACAGGAAACGAAGACACGTTGACACCCGTCTTATCCAACCTTCTCTCAAGCGGCAAATATCGACATAAAATGGAAGCACATTCTGGTTCCAAAGCAATCACAAGTTTATCGGACGATATACCAGCCTTAAATTATAACCATAAGATTTTAGAAAACGAAACAATAAATGTGATAGAAACAACACAGACAATTAAGTTCAAGAACAAAATAATGCAATAGGCGCTGACGTACTATATGTATACGAAATTCATACCACCTGGTTCCTCTTCTTATTGCGCATATGTACCGTTACATTGCTATTTGCGACGTACATGTAGCAAAATCGTTTCAACATAAATCTATATGTACGTGGATACATACATCTTCCTTCTAGTACCTACTTTTTAAAACAAATTGTGCTTTCTAATTCACAAGTAATATGTTACACGATACTTTATTCTTTTTTAGAAAGTAGAAAATACAAACAATTTACTTGCGAGCTATAAATAAAATGTTCGATGGTACTAAGCATTTGAAGGCATATTGATTAATCAGCGTCAAGATCGAAAACGTTGTTAATTTGTTGAAATTTAATTTGATAGTCAACTCGAGATTTGATTTGTTTACACAGTGGTAGCTATTTAATAGCTAAAGCCTCTATAATGCGCATGTCAACCAAACATATCAACCACTACAAAACAAACTCTTACTGTTAAGACTTATTCATAGTTACAGCTTTGATTAAGTTCATTTACTTTTTCCGCGGCTTGCCTCATAAACTGTTTGGCAGGGTCTGTCCATATGGCTGGTACAGTTAATACCCACTTGATATCATTCAGTAGTATACCACTGCATTTGTTTGCCAAACTTGAATGAGCATCTTGGACTAAGTACTCAATTGCCAAGGCAAACACAGTTATTGCTGATAAGCGCCGACCCATTTCATCTTCCAATTCGGCTTGGCTTGTAATGTTCTACGTAAGTTGAAAAAATATTGATTTGAAATAAAAATGTTACTAAGCATTGAATCTTTATAACTGTGAACGTCTCAAACTCTGCAAGATCACAATCTGATTTTTCAAGTGTCCATAATTCGTCATCATTTGCTTGAAACTGAATAAATACTTACAATTAATGAGTATACATGTATATATATATATGCATGTATATAATTATACTCTGGTGAGCTGAAAAGTGCAGATGAAGACATGATAAGTTTATTGATGACTTAGGTGTCAACCCCATAACATAACATATTACAATATAAATGTTATTTTACAATTGCGAGTACACATGTAAGTATTTTGACAAGATCAAACGTTGGAAAAGCAATGAGTATAAACATAAGTGTACACTTGCAATGTACAGATAAGCATTGTAGTAACATAAACATAATAACAATCTATAACATATTACGTTTACTTTCTCTTACAATCGTATCTACTAGAGGTAAGTATAGACATATTATAACAAAATTTCTTAATTTAGAAAGTTGTAAATGTTGAAATTTAACGTTTGAAACCACGTGTAACATGGGCAGACACCATACTTTACGATAGATGAAATAATTGTTTCAAATTGAAACATTATACTGTCGCGAAATATGTGTCATATGAAGATGATTGTGACCATGAGACTGAGGTCAATAAATGTTTGTGATCTAAGCCATCAGATTTCCTACATTGACTGCTTATGCTCAGAAAACAATCCATCATCGCTTTTTTGTGAATAAGTGTTTCAAGCATCAAGGCCTTCCTACTGATACAAATTTCTGTTTGAATCTGTCCTATTTTGTAACTTTTAAAAGGCCTCTGCAAATCCATCGGGACGTGTATGTAAGGTATTTTCATTTCTGAGTGGAACACTATATATCCCAATTTATGAGATGTGGTTATAAAATGGTAACAGAAAACAACAAATAAACTCAAAGTCTTTCCTTTTTTTTTAAACAGTAGCTTCGTTGAAGTATCATTGGATCTTTTGTCAACTCCAAAAAGAGGTGGATTGACTGATAAATACCGAATGAATAGTGTAAGATAATTAGATAGACATTGAAACGTGGGTACACAAAGGGCAATTGTATTGTCTGGTAACATTTTTGATACTATTTATCCCGTTTTCAAATCGTATTTCAGGTTTATGGATTATAGCATTAAGCAACTGTTCAAATCAAAACATTTTATTTTGCAAAAATACGTGCATGTAGATTCTAAATATTGTTTACGTTTTTAAATTTAATATACATGTATGTATATATTCATTTAGACTGATGAAAATACAAATCAATTACGAAATATGATAAACAACCAATTATATGTATTATATTGGCCTCTCATAGTCAAATATAAAACAATAGCATCGAAATTACTAGCGTTACCTAGCTGCATATATTTCGTTCGACTTTCAACTTGAAATTTCATTTGTTTAAAACAGTGCTGTCAATGAAATGGCAAAAGTCATCTAAAAACGGCTGCACCACAAACAGCTCACAAACAGCTCACAAACAGCTCACAATTAGATAGAAAATTTCATTTGATTACCCTCCATGTCTACTAAAGATTAACAGGAACATCTCAATCCTACCTCTCCAAACTGTTGCATGAGCATCATTTTGAATCGTCGAAAGTAGTAAAAGCTCCCTGCATATTCTTCTTCTTCTTCAACCAGTTCTCTATATCTGTTTTCGGCCTCATACCCAAAGGCTTCAAGTGTCCTACCATCGGGTTTAATTAATACTACCGTCGGTGTTTTTTCAGTTGTTAAGGTGCCGGAACCAGAATACCACGGTCTTGCATATCCTCTTGTTGGATTCGTCTCAAAATCATCCCGTGAAAGGTACGACCACCCCGAGTATGTCGTTCCAAAATCTATTGCAGCAACATAAAGGTATTTTGAAGCCTGAAATAAAAATGTTAGAATGGTGTTCACAAATGACTTCACATGTTATAAATTCAAAAAAATCATTTACATCAATATTGAGAAAACGTCCGTTATCTGAGTGGAGTTTTAGAGCATTACAATTCACTTCAGTAGTGGAAATTTTCATCTAAGGGCATTATTTAAGTTTGATCGCAATTTGGT
The DNA here is from genome assembly GCA_032209605.1 of Mactromeris polynyma. NCBI lineage: Eukaryota > Metazoa > Mollusca > Bivalvia > Venerida > Mactridae > Mactromeris > Mactromeris polynyma. Next base: position 14,815,856 of record JASFXZ010000014.1, on the reverse strand, counting down.
GACGAACATGTTAAAGATGAATATGATGATATGTGATAGGATCAATACTATTCTTGATAATTATTATTATAATTTAAACAGACGTCATAGACGACTAGAATTTATATAAATAAGCATGTATCGAATCTTTAAAAATTTACTCGGCACACATGACTGCTTATGCCTCATTAAGTATGAACTAGAGCTATATGTCTCCATATATCTCTAAAAGTGTAATGTAGAGCTATATGATCGACATGTCTCCATATATCTATAAGAGTGTAATGTAGACCTATATGATTGACATGTCTCCATATATCTATAAGAGTGTAATGTAGACCTATATGATTGACATGTCTCCATATATCTCTAAAAGTGTAATGCAGAGCTATATGATTGACAAGTCTCCGAATATCTTGAAACGTGTAAATTGGAGCTATATAATTGACACGTCTCAATATATCTTGAAACGTGTACATCAGAGCTGTATTATTGACACGTCTCCATATATCTCAAAAAGTGTACAGTGTACAGACAGGCCCCTCTTAATTTCGCAAAGTGTGAAGCAGAGTTGTATGATTGACACGCCCCTCTAAATATCACAAAGTGTGAAGCAGAGCTGTATGATTACCACGTCTCTTTTTCTTCCGCAAAGTGTAAATCAGAGCTGTATAAATAATACGTCTCTCTGTATTCCGCAAAGTGTAAATCAGAGCTGTATGATTAACACGTCTCTCTGTATTCCGCAAAGTGTAATCCAGAGCTGAATGACTGCCACGTCTCTTTTTATTTCGCAAAGTGTAAATCAGACCTGTATGATTGTCACGTCTCTCTGTATATCGCAATGTGTAAATCAGAGCTGTATGATTGTCACGTCTCTCTGTATTTCGCAATGTGTAAATCAGAGCTGTATGATTGACACGTCTCTTTTAATTTCGCAAAAAGTAAATCAGAGCTGTATGATTGTCACGTCTCTCTGTATTTCGCAAAGTGTTTTTTAGAGTTGTATGATTGACACGCCTATGTATTTCGCTAAGTATAAAGTAGAGCTGTATGATTGTTACGTGTCTCTGTATTTCGCAAAGAGTAAAGTATAACTGTATGATTGTCATGTGTCTTTTAATTTTGCAAAGTGTATATTAGAGCTGTATGATTGCCACGTCTCTCTGTATTTCGCGAAGAGTAAAGTAGAGCTGTATGATTGTCACGTGTCTTTTAATTTTGCAAAGTGCACATCAGAGTTTTATGATTCTCACGTGTCTTTTAATTTTGCAAAGTGTATATCAGAGCTGTATGATTGGCACGTCTCTCTGTATTTCGCAAAGTATAAATCAGAGGTGTATGATTGCCACGTCTCTGTATTTCGCAAAGAGTAAAGTAGAGCTGTATGATTGTCACGTGTCTTTTAATTTTGCAAAGTGTATATCAGAGCTGTATGATTTTCACGTGTCTTTTAATTTTTCAAAGTGTATATCAGAGCTGTATGATTGACACGTCTCTCTGTATTCCGCAAAGTATAAATCAGAGCTGTATGATTGACACGTCTCTCCGTATTCCGCAAAGTATAAATAAGAGCTGTATGGGCCACGTCTCTTTTTATTTCGCAAAGTTTAAATCAGAGCTGTATGATTGACACGTCTCTCCGTATTCCGCGAAGTATAAATCAGAGATGTATGATTGACACGTCTCTCCGTATTCCGCAAAGTATAAATAAGAGCTGTATGGGCCACGTCTTTTTTTTCGCAAAGTATAAATCAGAGCTGTATGATTGTCACGTATCCTTACATCTTGTAAAGCTTAATGGTGAGTTTATTAACTAATAGCAAATTTTAAGATCTATTCCCCTAACTACATATGGCATATTCCTGTAATAGGTACAGAAAACAAATGACAAGACAAAATAAATTTCAAAAGATGAGTTCACTTTTTTCTTTCATAATGTATTTGTTGTTATCAAACAATTGATCTATATTCTTGATAGGAAGCACATAAGATATCCCGTAATATATTGAGAATAATAGGTTAGTGACGTGGAATGTTTATCAGGCAAGACGGAGGAATTTATCGGGTGACGAAGGCGAACCCGATAACTACCGGAGCCGAGCCTGATAAACTTTCTCATTCCACGTCACTAACCTATTATTCTATTTATCCTGTCACTTCTTGTGTAAAGTAAGGGGGAAATACCTTTAATTCTGAATAATATCGAGTTACATATACCCTAAATTATGACGTAATTAATTTTGTGACGTATTGAAAAACTTGTGACGTATTGAATATAAGTGTGGTTAGCACCTTACGCCGAGAGAAATAGTTCCCATGAGTCTGACACATTTTAGTGGCAATATGAATTTATCTGCGTTTGCGAACATATGATGATAATGAAAAAAATAATCAATAACAAATCTAAGAATTTGCAACAATTAAGTAAGATTCAAAAAATATAATTAGTTCATACGCAATTTCCCACATTTTGTTTACAAATGATGAGAAATGTCAAGCGCCACAGAACACGTGAAAAAAGTGATATTTACATATATTTCATTTAAAACTGCACTAGAAAACAAGAAATTAATCTGTGGATTCAGTCTATCAATGTCATTAACGATTGCAAAGGAATTTTCGGCACAAATCGATGAAACCGGACTGGGATTCTGATATTGAGAAGATGGGTGGGGTACGTACTGCTATTGCTATTGATCAATTTGTTATTTTCATGAGAAACTCGACCGCACGGGTCAGCCCTGATAAGTTCAAACGCAGATCGACCCAATTTTCCGAAATTATGTTGTTCCAATGGTGTAAACAGTCAGTAAGCACTAATACATTCGTGTCAAAATGCTGAACGGGTTTGTCTAACAACGGATAAGATTAAGCACCGTTTGAATGAAATAGAAAAATTTTGTGGAAATTAACATTTTGTTGTATGGATTATACAAAAAATATGAAAAGTGTTAAGAGTATTCAGTTGAAAAATCCATTGTTTTAGTAAGTCCGGAAAAATGATAACATCGCGATACTTAACTAAAAATAGTCCGGCTAGTCACGTGGTCATGTGACGTGTGAGATAAAAGTCATGTGACCATGTGACCTGATAAAGCAAAAAATATCAGGCACCCTGTAATCGGGTCGAAATTACAGCAAGTGACAGGATAAATGCATTTATCACATAACATACGGCGCGGGAGTGATTAGAATTTTATAATCTATGCATTATTTCTCGTATTACACTAGTGTATTATTTATGCAAATTAGGGCCGCATCACATATTCATACGCACTGTCAGAAATCCAAACAAACATGGCCGACTTTCGCGTATCGGTCTACGACAAATATGTAGCATTTCGCGATCGTGTAAATGTCAAACAGCTTCATAAATGAAAGTTATCAGAATTCTAACCATTGCGAGCTGAACGCGTACTTCAAATCCGTTAAACAAACGTTGCATTAAGATAAAACAGTGACTTGCATAAGCAATTAAACAGTTACAAACATTGATTTATATTTTAAGCATTCTTGTTAAACATATTCTAACGTAAAGTACATTCTAGAAATAACGTATCCTAATTGGTGATATCTGCAACTATAATGTGTAATTTAACATATTCAAACACTTGATATCATACATAGCTATGTATCTAAAATTATAGTACATTCGGAATAAATGCGCAGCTAATTTAGACAAAATGTCGGGAAAAGGCGTATTTGTAATTAATGATACATGCATAAGTAAGAAATTTATACATTCGTATTCGCAAATTACTGAATACATGAAAATCAACTATTTGATATCACCACTCATCTATATGAAATAAAGGGAGATAATCTTAAAATACTATCACATGCTTGTGACCTATATTTTACGAGCTTGCGCATTTACGTCAGGGAATATTTACATGCACTTTCGTTTTTAAGTTACAACCAAATCTATGTTGTACAACATAATTCAATGATAAGCAAACCAGGATGGGGGTTTATGACAATATGATGTTGAGATTAATACGTTACATATGACCAAAGACGCCAATTATTCATTTATAATATGATAAACTTTCGTTTTACAACAGTTTCAGACAATAATTTAAGATATATTGCACACTTTCGGTTCTGACCAAAGCTGTTTTATTATTTTGCAATGTAAAGATACACCGATGTCCAAAGTTTTATAACAATATTTGTTTAAACAATAACATTATTGTAAGTCACATTACATGTAAATGACTTAATTTGTCTGATTATTTTTCAAGAACGCTTTCGATTTAACCGACCTATTAAAGAGATCTATGACAACACAATAGTGCACGTAGAAAATAATTGTATTTATTTATAGTAATAAAATTATCAAATTGATTCACTTTCAATATATAATAACGATTGGAAAGGGTAAGCTTAACTATGTAAACAATGTAATATAAATATTCCCCGCCGGGATATCATTTTGACGTTAACCATAGATTTTAAAATAACCGAAAAACAATCTTTAAACGGCACAATAACCCATATAATAAGTATGAATGTACATTTCGATAATATGAATGAATGTTGTAAATATAAACTCACCATTGTTAGAGATTCATTTTCCAAATATTGATTTTTACCTGTCGAATCAGTTTGTGGTTACATTCTACTCATGCTTCCGTGTCAAGTCATGCATGTTGTGCGGTGTATTGTTAAGCGTAGATATAAATAGTTCGTATCAACATGAGGCCGATACTCAATACTGCGCAAAAATGCATATATAGAAATATGAAGGATTTTAGCTTTAAACTAGTATAACTTTTTATCCTTTAAAGAAAACAAATAAATACAAACGGTTTTGTTATGTTTCAATATTTCCCATTCATTCAACTATTTTACCTTTAATTTGAAATAAAAGTAAAAAGGTATTTTGTTAACTTTGAAACAGTAAATGTTACCAGTGCTATATATAATATATAGGACTAAACTATACCGTAAAACAAATCATCAGTACAACACTAACATAAACCATACAAGAACTTAATAAGAAAATTGAACAAAACTTTTGAAATGGATCGTTGACAGTATTATATTAGGCGATGTGGAATTTATATTCACATACTTGTATTACGAGATGTACCTTGTTGTCTTGGCGGCGCTGTTATGTGTCATTTACGTCAAGTTATCAGGCCTGATAACTTAATACCGTTATGGGTTGTAAATTTCCCACTGCAACCTTCGTTGCGGTCGTAATCCTAAAATGGATGCTGAATGTATGACCTTTGGTTTTTGTTTAGTAGAACGAATATGATATCGGATAATTAAGCTCCATAAAAATACGTCCATGCTTTATTTTGAATGCAAAATTGTTCGATAAAACCTGATCGTATAGAACATTTTAGTAGGTACCAACTCAAACTTTTAAGTTTACAAATTCGAGATTACATGCTATAATTTATCCTTATTTATGTTAAGCAAACATTTTATTTCATTAGCTTAGTAAAAAACAAATGGATGCTCTTCTACAAAGATCAGGATTGTAGGGCTTTGTGTGATAGTCCCCGCTTGTTCAAACACCATGGTCCCAATGTACATGCTATTGGTGTAATGTTTCTTTAGCGACGTGTTGAATAGGTGAGGTACACAACAACTACTCTCCCTTAGCATCGGGCGATTATTCCGATACTTTCATAATTACCCTTTGCTTTATAACTCTCGCACAACTGATAGTTTCTATTTTAGAGAGGCTTATCGACATGCGTCTATAGCCAGTCAGAGTGCCGCTCGCAACGACTCGCTTATGAAAGTAAACTTATGTAAATAAAGACTGTGCACTAAGTACTTACTGTCATCATATAGCGCCGTGACAATGTAAATTGCTAGAAAAACACAATCAATCGAACATAACTACTAACGTTTCTTTGGCATGCCAAAACTATTCCAATGCCTGTAAATGTGTAGTGTTTTAAGGCCATTCATACAGCTGACCGTGCGGAATCTGCGTATATTCTAAAAAGCATCATCCCGTTACACAGAAAAATCCTCGATGACAGAACGAAACACTGCCTTGTGTAAATGCTAAATGACATGAAATAAAACCGCTCGACACGAAAGGCCACATATTGTGTACACATTTGATTGGTTCTAGGACGGGAAAGATTTGAACATAACATTACTATTATCTATCTAATTGTTCACATATATATATTTTGGATCCCCTGAATGAAGTATATAGTCCACAACGTTATTTCGGATGTTATAAAACTTACCTTTAAACCGAACTCTACCCATCTTTTTATATTTCGTATGTAAAATACGCACACGAGTCAGGTACAATAATCAATATATGCAGTATATAGATAATTGGATTTAAACGCAAATTCTAGACATTACAAGTGGAGCAGTAAATCCATAAGTTGTTTTTAATTCAGAATTTAAGTCTAGCCCGGAAGTCGAAACTTGGATTTTGTAACAACTCCAGTTTCATCATCTCTGTCCTCATCTCCTATTTCAGTACCGAAAAGTAACACTGGCACATACACAGTAAGTTGGTGTTACGTGGTATAATCATGTCAAGGGTATCACACTCACAGAGAGGCAGCGCTATATCTTCCACAATTGACACCGTCTCCGTTCATCTGCAAAACATATTGATGAGAAACACCATCTCACAAGCCTTTTGCATTGCTGTTGATTGCTAACGACGAAATAGCCCTTCTACAGAAGACGTATAATTTGACAGTAAGTAATAGACAGTTCTTGAAATCCTTCTGCCGACACAAAATACTGTTATTACATAAATGCTCTTTTTTACAAACTATCGTACCTATGATAAGTCTCAGGGTCAATCATCTCACTCAGATATATTGCCATCAAGTGTATAGTCAATAACGAAAGCTGGAACTCGTTAAACAGTTAAAACAATCGACAATGTTTGTTTGTTACAATTTATCTACATAACTTAAATGTTAAACAGCTAACATTTTAAGCACGCAAAATAATCTAAACGTGTGCATTAATAGCTACTGTCCATTGCCTCTTGTATGGCATTCATCAGAACAGCGACTGTTACCCAATTGTAGGATCCTCTAATTCCATAAAATCAGTTCTTATGATAGTGAAACTATCTTTGATTCCAAACATACCCATAGTTCTGCATCTAACTTACAATTAAAATACAATCTATATATTGTTTCAAAGACTTACAGCTGATCAAGTTTAACACACAACATGTTCTAAACATGTACACTGAGCACTGTCAATTGCTGATTGTAGGGCGATGATCAGATTATTTTAATTTTAGGTTCTACTGAATTATAGTATATATTATATACTGAATTTATTCGAAAAAAAATGTAGTTCCGATGATATCCGAACTATCTTTTACACCAAATATATTTATGTTTTGCATTTAATTTGTAATCAACTCACTGAGGTATTCTAAACAATACCTACAGCATGTAAACAATTTGATAAAAGCTCAATCTAATGCGCCGGAGTAAAGAACCCATGCGAATAAGTGAATACATGAGTTTTTTAAATTCAGAATCTAAGGCTAGTCTGGGAGTCGAAACTTGGCTTTTGTAACTACAATAGTGTTATAAATCCTTTGGTTAGATCCGTCTCAAAATCATTCTTTGAAGGGTACGACCACCCCGAGTACGTCGTTCCAAAATTTATTGCTGCAACAAAAAGATCTTTTGAAGCCTGAAATAAAAATGTTAGAATGGTGTTCTCAAGTTACTTCACTTGTTATGCATTCAATAAAAATATTTCGATGTTTACAAATTTAATATTGAGAATACTAAAGTTATAGAATATTACCATTCAAGTTTGTATTAGATTTTTTTTCAAAATGGGTTTAATTGACTTCATGAATTTGTGTGTAACATGACTTAGTGACAAATCAAGGCGATAGCAACTCGCGATAAAAATATTCCAGCCAAGTTCATTAAAACTGACCAGCTCTTCTTTTGAAGGAGCTGTAGAAGGAATTGATAAAACCTGCCAAAAAACGGAATAAACGTCACATCAAGACTCTTCTAGATGACACAAGAATGTATAGAGTGGAAATGATGAGAACCAAACTATTTGCAAGGAAGCCCTAGAATCTCCGTATTGTTGTCAAAGAAGGCAAATACATGAATTGCGCTCTGCGTAACTGCATAAGAGATGATGGTTGATGAAACATTGAGTATTCCCTTATATATGTATATTGCAGTACAATTGTTTCTAAGAATGCTTTTACTTGTTTATCAAGCAATTGAAATACATTCTTGATAAAATATTGTTATCAAATATTAATTGAACTCAATAAAAGCGCACTTGAAGGGAAGTAAAAGAGAGATAGTAAGTTGCTAGCACAATAGGGAACGCCACACACACAATACTGTGCCTCGCCATATAGACCTACGGGAAAACAACTATCCATTAAACATTACACATTTGAGAAGGCTCAAGGGAACAGTGGCGCATAAGAATGGCCTGGCCGATCATAAGGGATAACTAGCAGAATCGAAAAGGGTGAATTTAATTGTAAGAATAAAAACAAAATGGTTTCTTTGACATTTGCGCCATAAAATATTTACAAATACAGATATTAATTCTACGAAATATTAAAAATGTGCAATAGGAGCCAAACAAATGGCATTGTTCTGTAACATAAAGTTTTACAACTACAATATGTTGTATTTTTCAAAACATTCTCATGTTTGATTGGAATAAGCTAAAATGCTACGCCACACTTTAATGCTTGGTGGGCAAAGTCAGAGGTCAATTTGTTTAACATGATTTTTTTCAGAATATGGTCGTTAAATGTTTCTGAAATTTGAAAATATCTTGCTCTATATATGGCAACACAAGGCGTTGCCCCGCGTTAATTGATTGATTTTACAACAAGTAATAGTTAAGCCTTTATATAAACTGTGTCTACATGTATTTACTAAAATAATAGGTCACACAAAAGTCTCGGGAAAATCCTTTGATATTAAAACAAATTAGAGAAAACCATAGTTCCATTAGTACCAAACACTTTTTAGCATGGGAATACAATGCAAATATATCATAACCTTTTGGAACGGTAAATGTGGAAAAACTGGAGTTGGACCGTAATATGATATACATGTACATTTAATAACTATCAATTGCGCGTGTTAGTTATCTGATTAGATAATAACATGATAATGCAAAAAGTCGGCCACTCGAACTGAATAAAAGAGAATCAATGACCATATAGAGATGAAGTGTGAAGTTTTTTTTACTGCCTAAGGTCAACAAATTTGTTTTGGGGCGCACCATTTTAGTTGGGTAGGTAAAGAGGCAGCAAACCAACTTTGGAGTGGGACACACAATGCTCCTTTATTGATTTATCTATTTTCATCAAACTGAACACATATGTACGTATAAGGATGAGAAGCTGTACACCTGTGTTTTAGTTTGTGGCATGGACTGTCCTACAGTCACCAAAGTTGCACCTGGATTGTAGTTTTTAAATCGGACCTGTGACACCAAGGTAATGGCCCTTGACCCGGTCAAAATAACGACATTAGTTACGGCGATTGTTCGGCATACAGTGCTCCTGAAATAAATGCCCTGCAGTACCCAACCTTCACACAAATGTTTCTTAGGATGAGAAGTTGTGTACATGGGTTTTAATGTTGATGTCCAACCAGAGGTATGAATTGTCACAATAGTGGACAGTGGGGACATCCGTGTCTTATGGACATAATTCTAGTTTGAATTTTTGTCCGATCCTTAGCATTTCGAAACTGCTAAATGCCAGGAACTCTAAAATTACCCAAATTAATATTACCATCTGTTTCTATTACGTTTAACGCCATTTATTCAATCATATAGGCGGTCAGTTGACCTGAACCTTTCTTGAACCTTCTTTTCCAGTTTCATTCTACCAGCGTTCGTTTTTATTTTGACGTCATTTCATGCCTGTAAACATCCTTACGTCATTAAACGACAACGACAATTTCTATATTGATACAGTTTCAAACAATGCTAATGCTTCCTCAAATAGTATATAGTCTGACGTTAATTTGCTTCTCCGTGTATTGATTTAAAAATTGTGTCACTGTTTGTCTAGGCTTTTAATTTCTTTTACATATAACCATTATTTAAGGTGCATAATGGTTATTGGTTTTTATGGATTAGTTGCTGCCGACTTATTCAGCTTGTGTGTAGAGCAATATGTTAGAAATTAATGACCATATAGCGATAAAGTGTGCGGTTAAACCGATTTAAACCCCCAGTAATTTTTGCTGACAGTTCCAAGGCTGTAATTCGCTATATGGTTGTTGTTTCTGTTTGTGTTTTGAATGTGCTTTGTATTTCCCTTTCCCCTGTGCAATTTTGTCACTTTATACAGTGTTCAGGTTGTTTCCTGCCCATTTTCGGCCTATTGCGGCCAGTTGTCTTGACCTGTCCTGTGATATTTTCCATCCATTAATTCCCCCCCCCCCCTCCCCCTTCCTTCACTGTCCACTTTGATTCTCCTAAATATTCCTTGTGGTCTTCCGGGCCATTCCTTGTGCCTCTGTTCCTTAACATATGTACCCTTTGACCTCCTTATGTGCCTTATGTTTTGTGGATTGTTGTTTCCCGGAGGTCTGCGTGGGGAGGCACTGTCTTGTATATGTGGCGTTCCCTGTAGTTACGTATTACCATTTGTCCTGCCCATCTGCAAGCTGCTGACAACTTCTCCACGTGAATCAGAGGTGGAGGACAAATGACCGATGCAAAATGTCACAGAAGGACATCACCTGCCATAACTGGGTATCGAATCTGTAGTTAAACGGGCGAGCCTATTGTCATATCCAGCTGCAATAGTACGCGCTTCGTCTTTTTGTATCATATAAGCAGTTCAAACAATTTAATAAATGTAATTTGCATTTTATTCATACAGCTTATTTGAATATCTAATTAATACATGCAAAACATTTATATTGTATAATAGACAGATCTGTACTGCGTCCATTCCGGGGTAATGATCCGAACCACAAAACAGGGTATAGTGCGGTTTTATTAACCGTGAACGTATGAATATATTACCCGGACCATTACATTTCAAAATAGGTGTATTGAAATGTTTGTGTTTGTCCGTAGGCTTTGTGGAGAAAAGCCGTTGTTCTGTTTTGATTGAAAAGTATACCACCGTTATAGCTTTACGCACGATAGTATTTCCTTACCTAAATTAGCATGGGTCGGTTATGACAGTTCATACACCTGTTCGCGCTCAATCTAACAGCACTGTAACAATCGGTTTGGTATAATCACGCTTTTGCGATATTTGTTGATATAGATAAATGTTTTTATTTTTGCAGGCAATTAAAATCGGTATAGTCCGCCGGCGTTAATATGACCACTGAAAACAGACTCAACCATTATATTGTAGGGTGATTAGGATTTATCGGCTAAAAATCTGTTACAAATACGTCGCGGTTATGATTGCTTACAGGCTACTGTAATTATTACATCACTGCCTCTGTGGCGTAGTCGTATAACACAGTGCTATATAATCGAAACATTGCTGGTTCGAGTCCTAACGAAGAAACTTTTCTTAAATTATTTTTTATACAATTTAATTAAATTGAATAATGAAGTTTTAATGTATTTTGTCATACATTAATTTCTGTTTATCATTTGTTCTCTCTTTATTGTACTGTTTTTTGGATTTCTCTATTTATTCCATTAATTTTCAATATGCTACAATTAACAAAATATGCATATGTCATACGAATAGAGTGTACGAAACATAATGTTTCATTCAATATATCAAATAGTTTCACATTTCAAATGCAGTGTCCGTGTCTGAGCAATCAGTTGATTCGTCTGCGGTTGAGGTGGCCTCCTCATCACTCACACCTATTATGAAACTTTCGACCATTTTGTCAATGGGTATGTCATTTTGACGAAAGCGTTTTTCCACATCCTCATCGTGCTGGCAGCATTTCTCCAAGATGTGGACAGACATGTCTGAAATCGCATCTTCAGGTAGCATCAGAACAGCTTACATCTTAAAACTCATATTGGCTGCAGCCACTCTGACCTTTATATGACCCCAAATAAGTTCAATCGCATTTAGATCTGCGTGGCAATCGCAATCACACTTACATAAGATCATTTCATACACGATTTCAGTTTAAAATGATAGTAATTGCTTAACTAAATCATTTTTCATTAAGCAAGTACAAACTATGTAATTTGAATCCTTTAACACATTTGCGACCACTGACAATGATGAAATATTCATTATTTGCAGATATAAAATGCATACGTCATGCAGGCACAGTAACACACATTGAAGTGGTGTGATATTTTTATGTATATTTATCACGTACTCGTACATGTATGTATATGATCCACGAACACGAGATACCCAGAAAAAATGATTCATTTTACTGCAAAAAAATATATTCTTCGATTTAAAAAACGTACGAATTGTGAGACTCGAACACAGACATTGCGCATCAAATACCCGCGGTACTTACCACTAGGCTACCACTAGGCTACAGCGATTATAGTGATTAACGCATATAATACGAGCATATCAATTAGACAGTTAACCTTGTGATACGCTGATTTACCTATCCTGGTATGTTTACATTGACCGATTGCTTGTAAACAATGGTCAAGTTAACGCCGGCGAACTATATCACCGTCTATCGAACGCATTTAAGCATACCGCACTATATATACAGTTTGTATATTTCCTTAATATAAAATATCGCAAACATAAAGAAATTTCAATCTGCAGAATGTTCAGTTTATAAAGTTTGGTTTATATAAGGACCCACTGAATTATTTCACACTGTAAACATGTATATTACATTACATCTAATACTTTATACCTATGATAATATTTGTATCTAAAATTGTTATATGAATGTAGCGATTTACATTCCGCATTTTTACACTGAATTGATCTAGCGAAACTAAGTACAACAAAAAGCAAACGTTCCAGAACAAAATCTGCTAAATAATGATAACAATATAAACACGAATGAGTATCAATAAATGTTTTATATGATATACGAAATAATAATGAAAAGTACATAACCATTTCAGTATTTTTCCATGGCAGTTATGATGCTCAGATGAGGATGTAAAATGGTCAGATAACATCTGAAAACTTATTGAAATACCGAGAAATGCGTGCATATGGTCATTGATATCACACTAATTTGACATTGATATGTAGTCACGGGTTGAGTACAACTGTGATAAGAGTATGGGGTTCAAGGTTATCGAATTGATGGACGCCGTTTGAAATGATGCACAATGTACGATTATAATTATGATTTGAGTCAATCCGTCAGTTCTTCGTTGAAAATATCATATCAGCAAACGCTAATAAAGTACAGAGTAATGATTGAAGAAACTTCAGTGTTACTAACCAAAATAAAGATACTAAGAGTAACCTCAATCATCTATCGCTCGTTCTATCTACATGTATAATGTTAGTTTGGTGACGTAAAATTTCAATAACAGATTTTCGTATCACACTCAATCGTTTGTTTACAATGTCGGAAATGGAGCGTACAATATACCGTATTACAGACTTAGTTGCCGTAAATGCGATGTATTAAAGTTATTTTTGTTATTTTTTAGAGTATTCTGATTATGTTGAACTTTGTACATTTGTATACTCTGTATGTTATATTTCGTTTCATTTTAACCAATTGTATGAACAGTTTTGATGCAGTTGACATGCGTTCACACAAATATATTGTGGTTGTTTTATTCAATAAACGTTTTGACACAACAGAGGGTCAATTTAGCTTTTTTTCCAGAAAGAAGCGAAGAGGTTACACGAAATTGATTTATAATTACCGCGAGGTAAATTCAAAGTTTGACGGTGTTATATATTGTGAAGGTATAATATTATTATGTTATATGAAGTCCGTTTCTCACCGACCTTATCATTATTTCGAGAATCCTGTCTCCATATTAAAACGCATTTTTGCGTTAAAGTTAACTTTCTTTAGATCGTATTCAAAAGCATTATTAGCAAAATAATAGAATATGAAGATATTTACGAACTAGTATTGATTAACCGCCACAACAGTACATCTTTACGGTTACATTAATTCTGTCTAATAACCATTCGCATAACATAATAAAATTATTATGGGATGGGAAATAACCGTTACAAACTTCAGAAATGTAATCACTTTGGTTAAGTCCCGTGCACGTTTTCCGAAACCACCGAGACTAGGGGATATTTGTATTTTTCGAAAATGGCTTATACGAGTAAGTAGCACATTAAATTTATCATAATATTTCAAAACTAACGACCTGGAACAGGCGACTTACTTTCGTTATCGATTAAGCAGGTCTCGGAAACAAACTGAGTCATAATACATTTGCCTACATTGGTCCCAGCCTCCAGTAAAAAAGTAACGATGTAATGTATGCCCTTGTAATGATTCGTTAGCGAAATAACATAGCTGTTACGATCAGTTTCAAATATTTACGCTAAATTAACTTTTAAACATAATTCAAAAATGGTTAATTCTAGTTGTATTGTGCCTTTTTGCCAGTATAAACATCCGATGTCAGTTTTACAGTTGAATTATTCCGAATAAACGCCAACATTGATATTGTTAAGGTATTAATGTTTTATTTTGGAATAAATGCTGTAAAAAGTTGAATATGCTGCAAAAAGAGATGTCATATCCTCCGACCAGACAAATGTTCATTGAGCATAACTCGATATCTTTTTCCGATAGATACTACACTAATGATTTAGAAGTCTATAAAGGGTTTGACATGAATATATCAATCCAAACTTATTAACTTATCAAACATAATACGTCTCATAACTTAAGTGATAAGTGTTAAAGTGAAATGTGTATATGTGGTTATATAGCAAAAATGTTTCCTTTCAACTTTGAAGGCCACATTGTTTACAAGGTTTTGTCTTCATATGTGACCTTCATGCAATAAAGTTATTATTATTTTTATGAGTATCACATATCCCATTCAACGTACGTTATGGCACTCATACTTACACAGTTCTTGTGGTCATCCCAATTATATTTTTTGTATTTTGAAGTCCACACATTAGCACGGTTCATTCGTATGTCAAATAATGCATGTACACTATATAAACAGCTCACACAACTTGTAAATAAAATACAGAATATATAATCCATCTTACATCTGGTTAAATAAAGCACTAAACATAATCTAAGTACGTCGATTAATTGAACAGTGTCATAATCTGTTGTAGGGCGAGGTCCAGAACAATACGTGGTATCATATTTATGTTTGACTACCAACTGAATACAGTAACTATTACACACAATACGCTCTGGTGTCATAAAACAGTATTTAATATACCAATAAGTTTGCATTTACTTGTAAATATAGTCTATATTTATTAACACAACTCAGAACTGATAAAATACGTATGCACTATGTTCTAAACACGTACACTCATGGAGCATTGACCATTGTCTATAGTAGGCAGTACTTTATGTGACATATATATTTTTTGAGCGACTGAATTCAGTATCTACAGGTATTCCACGAAATCAGTTATGATGCAATACAATCAATTTTTGACCCCTAATATAAGTCAGAAATGACTGGCTCTTTAAATAGGGATGGCACTTAAAATGCACTTTACGTTTGATTAAATTAAGCAACACACGTTCCAAACATGAACATTAATTGAGAAAAATTCACTGCTTGGTGTAAACCGATGATCAAAGCTACGTGATACTTGTTTATGTTTTAGGATCCACTGAATTTGGTTTCCATTCGACGAAATTAATTCTGATGCATTGATCCAAGATATCTGTACACCTACGTTTATGTGTCTCATTTGTCCAATAAATTAAAATTCAGAATTTAAGTCTATAACGGGAGTTGACACTTGGCTTTTGTAATTTTTCCAGACTTTTCTTCTCTCCCTTCAGCTTCTATTTCAGTACCGCTAAAAGTCAGGCTGACATATACACGGCGATACAAATCTCCGGTGGTATCAGTAAATGGGATCACAAAAGATTCAAGAAAATGGCATCCCTCATCATCCGTGTATTTTGGATTTTTTTGTTTGGAATAGTAAAGTGGAAGTGATATGCTCTTCTGATTCCTGTAGCTCGGTCTGTAGTACTTGGAGGTTTGAGATTCTCCATATTTTACTACTTCACCTATTTCTACATGCTTATCAAAACAATTTTCACATTGTATTCCGGCGTCCCTCACCACTCGTTTACTTTTAGGATGTATACCCTTGATGAAAGGGAACTCACACTTACAGCCAAATGTATACTGTAGCACTCTTTCGCTGATGCAACCGGGATTGAAACCAAATATTAGAGCACCCCTCAGTACAGCGGTTGATGCCTCCGTTGGGATTATGACATTCATTCCAAATGAATCTTTGATTCGATCTTGTAGCAGAGTTGACTCGGAAAAGCCACCAACCATAATTAATGTATTTACGCCTTCAACTTCTTTCTTTGCAATCAGTTCTTTTACATGACATATTGTTTTCTTGATCGCGTGATCGTAAAGTTGTTCCCAAAGTGAGCTCTGGAACTTCATTTTGTCAATCGTCAATTTAATACTACTGCCATAAGTTGATAACTGGATACTTTCAGACAGTTCCTTTTCATGTTCTTTACGGTAAAACTCTGATAAAATTCCAGGTATTTTAATAGTGACAAGTCGACCATTAAAATACCTTTTCTTCTGTTCAAAGTCACGCCATAGATCTAACCAGTCTTCTGTTGACTCTGTTTTAAACTTCTGGTAAACCCTTTTTCCAACAATATTAACCAGCATTTCTTCAAACGCTTGATCAACAAGAGTACCACCCCAACCTCCCCCGCTAGCGGCGATTATCTCTTTTAGCGCTCCTGATTGTTCTACTTCGTGTACGGTGATATCAACAGTACCACCTAAAACATTGAATTAAAAAAAAGCGTTAAATTACTTTTAATTCTGAACACTCAAAATATGTAATTGTTACATACAAATAGCTGTATCAAATTAAATCTCTGATAAAATACATAGGTTTTTCCTGCTTTAAAATGTCATCATATATCTAATAAGAAAAATTTCCAAAATATTATAATTATTCATACAGTACTGAAATATTGGTAGCTATTCTCTAATATACGAGCGCAACATTACGACAACAAAAGGTAATCGAAAAGCAGGATCGTAATAATGGTAATAAATGCATTTATCACATAACATACGGCGCGGGAGTGATTATAACCTATGCATTATTTCTCGTATTACACTAGTGTATTATTTATGCAAATTAGGGCCGCATCACATATTCATACGCGCTGTCAGAAATCCAAACAAACATGGCCGACTTTGGCGTATCGGTCTACGACAAATATGTAGCATTTCGCGATCGTCTAAATGTCAAACAACTTCGTAAACGAAAGTTTATCAGAATTCTAACCATTGCGAGCTAAACGCGTACTTCAAATCCGATGCGAGTGCACATTTCAGCTTGTCTGGAGGTATCAACACATGGTTCGCTGTCCATCATCCGGATCACGGTGTCGGGTGTTGTTTTTTATGTGAACATAAACAGAATAGACCACACGCTGATGCAATCCATCCTCCGAGAAAACGAGTACGAATGATTGACCACGACTCACAGTGACATATTTTCAACTGTGTCAACGTAGATCTGTTGATTTATGTTCAGTCAATGATTTTACTTTAGAATGGACTCGGTGACGTCACGGCTTCATGTCGTCACAGCAGCGCGTGTGCACTGAACTTTGAACTTCTTCAATGTTTTCCTTAAAACTGCAGTAAAGTATCGATCATGTTGTTAATTATTTGTTTTGTGTTAAGTTTCAACATTCGACATTACATTTGGTTTAATTATCGGTATTAATCGTCGTTTTTATTCTGTGAAAATCTTTGGAACAATTTTTCTCGACCGAATCACTAAAGTAGAGACAAAATGCAGGGGCGGCTAGAGAAACGAGTCTGTGTCATTTTTTTGTTTTAAGCCAGTTTACAAGTTATGTGATAAATAGAATCTAGCATTCGTGTTCATATTTTATTGAATTTATTAAACTCGTCGGCCAAAAAAGCCTCGCATTATATCATTTTGACCGACTCGTTTAATAAATTCAATAAACATGAACACTCATGTTAGATCCTCTATGTGTCTACATTTGTATTTTGGGTGGAAACTCCTAAATTGACTGCAGAACATTTATATCAAGTAATGAAGTAAACTCCCTTTATCGTACACTGATTCAGTTTCGGTTGCTTGAAACGTTAAATGTCATACTTCTAACATGTATTATCGTTATGCGAGGGGCGTAAACGATGGTCGAATCGAAGCGCTGTGATGGGAGTATACGAAGAGACGCACACAATATATATGACTTATATACATTTAAACCTCAACCTGATTATGTATTATGGTATCGTGTACATTCATTACCATTTTCTTCTTAAATAAGGCCGTGCTATACTCACCTCCGGCATCTAGGACCATGTACTTCGATCCGACAGGAAACGAAGACACATTGACACCCGTCTTATCCAACCTTCTCTCAAGCGGCAAATATCGACAGAAAATGGAAGCACATTCTGGTTCCAAAGCAATCACAAGTTTATCGGACGATATACCAGCCTTAAATTATAACCATTATATTTAAGAAAACGAAACTACAAGTGTGAAAGAAACAACACAGACCACTAAGAACTAGAACAAAATAATGCAAGTATTTAGGCGCTGACCTACTACATTTGTTTATGTATACAAAATTCATACCACCTGGTTCCTCTTCTCATTGCACATCAGATTATGTACCATTACATTACTATTTACAACGTACATGTAGCAAAATCGTTTCAACATAAATCTGTATGTACGTAGAAACATACATACATCTTCCTTCTAGACTAAGTAGGCCTACCTACTTTTTAAAACAAATTTTGCTATCTAATTCACAAGTAATATGTTACACGATACTATATTCCTATCTAGAAAGTAGAAAATACAAACAATTTACTTGCGAGCTATAAATAAAAAATCCGATGGTACTAAGTATTTGAAGGCATATGGAATAATCAGTGTCCAGATCGAAAACGTTGTTAATTTGTTGAAATAATTTGATAGTCAACTCGAGATTTGATTTGTTTACACAGTGCTCGCTATTAAATAGCAAAAGCCTTCTTTATTCGCATGTGTAACCAAACATATCAACCAGTACACATTAAACTATTAAGACTTATACATGTATATGAATACAGCTTTGATTAAATTCATATACCTTTTCCGCAGCTTGCCTCATGAATTGTTTGGCTGGATCTGTCCATATGGCTGGTACAGTTAATACCCACTTGATATCCGTCAGTAATATACCACTGCATCTGTTTGCCAAACTTGAGTGGGCATCATGGACTAAGTACTCAATTGCCAATGCAAACACAGTTATTGCTGGTAAGCGCCGACCCATTTCATCTTCCAATTCGGTTTGGCTTGTAATGTTCTACGGAAGTTGAAAAATACTGATTATAATAAAAAAGGCTAGTAAGTATTGAATCTTTAAAATTGTGAACGACTCAAACTCTGCATTATCACAATGTGGCTGATTTTTCGAGTGTCCATAATTACAATTAATGCGTATACATGTATATATATATATGCTCTGGTTAGCTGAAAAGTACAGGAGAAGACAATACAATACAATAAAATAAGTTAATAAATGACTTAGGCCTCCTGCCCATAACATAACATATTACAATATAAATGTTATTTTAGAATTGCGAGTACTCAGGTTAGTATTGTGACAAGAACAAAAGGTAAAAGCAAGGAATATAAGTACAATTGTAATGTATAGATAAGCACTGTGGTAACATAAGCATAATAACAATCCATAACATAGTACGTGTACTTTCTTTTACCCTCGTATTTACTAGAAGTAAGTATAGACATATTATAACAAAATGCTTTAATTTATGAAGTTGCAAATGTTGAAATTAAACGTTTGCAATCACGTGTCACATGGGCAGACACCATACTTTACGATAGATGAAATATATGTTTTAAATTAAAACAATATACTGTCGCGAAACCATTTCCTAGCTCGTATATATTTGACTTAATTTTCGGCCAGAACCCATAGTGTGTGTAATCACATAATGTATATCGGGTTCACACAAAATTATATCTTCGTGCGATAACACTGTTCAGTTCCATTATACATTTCAAATTCCATAGGATGTCTGTGGTCAGTCTTAGAAATATTTGATTTGGAGCCAATATGTGTAATATGAAGATCACTGTGACAATGACAATGAGTTCAATAAGTGCTCTAAGCCACCAGACTTCCTACAATGAGTGCAAATGTTCAGAAAACAATTATCATCGCTCTTTTGTGAATAAGTGTTTCAAGCATCATGGATAGTTTAAGATAATTAGTTGGGTATTGAAAAAATGGGCATACGAAGGTTCAATAAGAATATATTAGACTGTATTGTCTTTTTAGGACAAATGATACTATTTATCCCGTTTTCAAATCGTATTTCAAGTTTATTGTTTTTAGTACTAAAGTGTTAAAATCAAAACATTTCTTTTGCAAAAATACGTATATGTATTAACTTTACGTTTTAAAATTTAATAAATGCATATATTCATTTAGACTGATGAAAATACAAATCAATTTAGAAATCAGTCAATGGTTTGATACACAACCAATTACAATGTATATGTATTATATTGACCTGTCATAGGCAAATATAAAACAATAGCGTCCGAATGTACTACTAGCGTTATACAACTGCATAAATTTCGTTCGACTTTCAACTTGAGATTTCATTTGTTTAAAAACATAGCTGCCAATCAAATCGCAAAAGTCGTCTTAAAGATTAACACGAATATCTCAATCCTACCTCTCCAAACTTTTGCATGAGCATCATTTTGAATCGTCGAAAGTAGTAAAATCTCCCTGCATCTTGTCCTTCTTCAAACAGTTCTCTATATCTGTTTTCGGCCTCATACCCAAAGGCTTCAAGTGTCCTTCCATCAGGTTTAATTAATAAAACCGTCGGTGTTTTTTCAGTTGTTAAGTTTCCGTAACCAGAATACCATTGTCTTGTATATCCTCTGGTTGGATTCGTCTCAAAATCAGCGCGTGAAAGATACGACCACCCCGCGTATGTCGTTCCAAAATCTATTGCAGCAACAAAAAGGTCGTTTGAAGCCTGAAATTAAAACGTTAGAATGTTGTTCACAAATGACTTCACATGTTATAAATTCAATAAAATCAATATTTAGAATACGTCCGTTATCTCACTGGAATTTTAGAGCATTACAATTCACGTCAGAAATAGAGATTTCATCTAAGGACATTATTTACGTTAGTGTCGCAGTTTGAGTCACAGTTGTTGGGTCACAGTTGGCGACGAACATTTCATTGAAGAATATGATGACATGTGATAGGATCAATACGACTCATGATACTTATCAGTATAAGTTGAGCAGATGTCAAAGACGACTAGAATCTATAAAACTAAACATGTATAGAATATTTAACAAAATACTCTCAAATTTCACATATATCTCCTTTTGCCTCGTTAAGTATGAATTAGAGGTTTATGACGGCCACTCCTTATATATCTAAAAGTGTCAAGTAGAGCTATATGACGGCCACGCCTCTTTATGATTTACACGTATCCATATATTTCGAAATGTGTAAAGTAGAGCTATGTGATTTACACATATCCATATATCTCGAAATGTGTAAGGTAGAGCAATGTGATTGACAAATATCCATATATCTCGAAATGTGTAAAGAAGAGGTAAATGATTTACACGTATCCATATATCTCGAAATATGTAAAGTAGAGCTTTGTGATTGACACGTCTCCATATATCTCGAAATGTGTAAAGTGGAGTTAAATGACTTACACGTATCCATATATCTCGAAATGTGTAAAGTAGAGGTACGTGATTGACACATATCCATATATCTCGAAATGTGTAAAGTAGAGGTACGTGATTGACACATATCCATATATCTCGAAATGTGTAAAGTAGAGCTATGTGATTGACACATATCCATATATCTCGAAATGTGTAAAGTAGAGCTGTATGATTGACTCGACCCTTATATCTCGAAAAGTGTAAAGTATAGCTATATGATTGACACGTCTCTATATATTTCTTAAAGTGTAAAGTAAAGCCATAGGATTGACATGTCTCGGGAAGTGTAAAATAGATCTGTAATATTAACACGCCCCTCTAAAGTTTGGCAAGTATAAAGCAGATCTATATGATTGCCACGTCTCTTTATATCTCGAAGCATGAATAACTTATCTTTCAAATGATCCCTACTTTATGCAAATCGGTCATGAATTGGCGAAGTGTTCCTCAGAAAGGCACCAAACCTCGCCGGTTTGCTTAAACACTGCTTGATAATGCTGTAAATTGTGGTACGCATTGCGAACGTAGGTAATGGAAGTGTTCGAGTGAATGGAATCCCAATTGAACGTGAAGTACTGTTTATCATTTCTGTATTGGTCGTTACACTCATGCGACAATATGTGTATGTGTTTGTTATATAATTGACTGTATAACAACGTTATATGCATAGCATGTAGATCCAGCTATTTTATTCAATAACCTATCGTTAAACTTTACATCTATGTGACAGTTTACTTTCAAACATTCTGTTTTTTGATAAAACAGTGACTTGCATCAGCAACAAAAATGTTACAAACAATGATTTAAATTTAAAGTCTTCTTTTTAAACATATTCTAATGTAAAGTACATATCTGCAACTAAAATGTGTAATTAAACATATTGAAACACTTGATATGTTTAAGAAGTATGTATTTAAGTTAAAAGTACATCCAGAACAATTGCGCAGCTATTTTAGACAAAATGTCGAGAAAATGCTTATTTGTAATTAATGATACAGTAAACCTCACTTAAAGACCACCTCAATATTAAGAACACAATGTTCTAGTCCATTTTTCACTGTTTTGCTCTTTATTCAACCTCAATAACAAGACCACCTCAATATTAAGAACACAATTTTCAAGTCCATTTTCACTGTTTTGCTCTTTATTCAACCTCAATAATAAGACCATCTCAATATTAAGACCAGTTTTCAATGGATCCCAAGAGTGGGCTTATTATCGAGGTTTAGCTGTACATGAATAAGTAAGATATTTATACATTCGTGTTCGCAAATTACTAAATACATGTAACTCGACTAGGTCGTTTTCAGAAATTTATTTGATATCACTACTCATCTATATGAAATAAAGGGAGATAATCTTAAAATACAATCACATGCTTGTGACCTATATTTTACAAGCTTGCGTATTTTCGTCAGGGAATATTTACATTCACTTTCGTTACAACCAAAATCTATGTTGTAAAACATAATTCAATGATAAACAAACCTGGATGGGGTTTTATGACGATATGATGTAGAGATTAGTGCGTTCCATATGATCAAATACGCCAATTATTCCTTGATAATATTATTAACTTCTGTTTACAACAGGTTCAGACAAGACTTTAAGAATGATTGTACACTTTTGGTTCCGACTAAAAGAGTTCTTTAATTGGTGTTATTATTTTGCAATGTAAAGATATAGTGATGCCTGAAGGTTTGTAACAATAATTGTTTAAACAATAACATTACTATAGGTTAAATGACTTAATGTTTCGCTTTCGATTTTACCGACCTATTAAAGAAAACTATGAAAACAAACTAGTGCACGCAGAACATAATTGTATTTATTTATCGCAATATAAACAAGTGTATTAATATTCATTATATATTAACAATTGGTGAATATAAGCATAACTTTGTATAGAGTATAATATATATATTTGCTGCCAGGATATCATTTTGACGTTAACCATAGATTTAAAATAACTGAAAAACAATCTTAAAACGGTACAATAACCCATATCAGTACGATTGTGCATTCATATTATATGAATGTATGTTGTAAATAAATAAACTCACCATAGTTAAACATTCATTTCCAAATATTGATTTGTACCTGTCGACTCAGTTTGTGCTTACATGTGAGAATGTGTTCTACGCATACTTCCGGGTCAAACCATGCCTGTTGAACGTTATATTGATAAGCGTAGATATAAATAGTTCGTAACGAAATATCTAATTTTAGACCGTAAAACAAATCATCAGTACAACACTGAAAAAAAACCGTACAATGAATTTATAAGCAACTTATCTGAACAAAACTGTTGAAATAAATCTTTTCCAAAATTAAATTATGCTTTATATTCACATACTTGTACTTATTACGAGATGCACTGGGTTGTCTTTGACAGCGCTTTTATGATATATTTGCGTCAAGCTATCACACCACAACCAAAATATTGTTATGGGTTGTAAATGTCCCAGTGCAACTTTCGTTGCGGTCGTAATAATAAAATGGATGCTGAATGTATGACCTCTGGTTTTTGTTTAGTAGAACGAATATGATATCGGGGAATTAAGTTACATACAAATATGACTATGCTTTATTTTGAATGCAAAATTAATCGATAAAACCTGATCGTGTAGAATGTTTTAGTCGGTACCAACTCAAATTGTTAAGTTTGAAAATTCGAGATTACATGCTGTAATTTATCCTTTTTTAGGTTAAAGCAAATATGTTATATTATTAGCTTAGTTAATAACAAATGGAGGCTCTGCTACGAAGATCAGGATTGTGTGATAGTGCCCGCTTGTTCAAAGACCGTGGTCCCAATGTACATGGGCGTTATATATTAATAGCGACGTGTTGAATAAGTGAGGTACACGTAAACTATTCTCCTTTACCATCGGGCGAGTATTCCTATACCTTCATAATCACCCTCTGCTTTATAACTCTCACACAACTGATATTTTCTATTTTAGACAGGCTAATCGACATGCGTCCAAAGCCAATCAGAGAGCCGCTTGCATTACTCGCTTATGACAGTAAACATGCGTAAATAAAGGCGGCGTACAGAATAGACAGCACTCACTGTTAAAGAAATAGCTATGACAATGTAAATTGCTAAACATAAATCGAACATAAAGTACTAACGTTTCGTCGGCATGCCAACGATATTCCAATGCCTGTAAATGTGTTGTATGTTAAGGCTATTCAAACAGCTGTCGGTGCGGAATCTGCGTACCTAAAATGCGTCATCCCGCTACTCAGAAAAAATGTTTTAATACGTAACAGTACAATCCTCAGCGAAAGAACAAAACACTGCCTTCTGCAAATGCAAAATGACATGAAAAAAAACCAATTAGCTAGATCATCAACATTTCCCTCGACACAAAATGCCATATATTGTGTACACATTTGATTGCATACTGAAGAATGCAGTGTCTACGGCGGTTGTTACTTCCCCTGTTTATTAAGACCACCTACTAAAATAAGTTGTCTCCCTTTATACCGATTGACTTGACATCGATCAATATTGGAGATTTCCAGATTTTGGATCATTATTGGATTTTCGAACGATCTAACCAATAGGGGCCTGATTTCATTATCGCTTATTTAGGACTGCTGACATGACGCTTTATACAATCGGCCAAAATGTGTATGATGATGGTCATCTAAGACGGAAAAATCTCACGTGATTGTAAATAAAACTTTCAAATATTACCGTATTTTCCTTTGAAACTGTAAAAAGAATCTGCAATTAATATTTTATTTACACGAGCACACACGATGTTTTAAACGCCTACAGTAATAGAGCATTGTCCATCGTAAGCAATAGTCAACAACACTTCGACATATTTGACATATATTCACATACATATTTTGGATCCACTGAATTTAGTATCTAGCCCACAACATTAGTTCGCATGTAATACAACTACCTTTATTCCGAACTCTACCCATCTTTCTGTATTTCATTTGTAAAGTTCTTGCACGGGTTAGGTACAAGAAGCAATGTCTACCGTATATAGATATATGGATTAAAACGCAATTCTAGACAATAAACATAAGTTGTTTTTAATTCAGAAATTAAGTCTAGTCCGGAAGTCGAAATGTGGTCCGTCCGCCATTTTGTTTAACTATACGATTATTTTGGATAAATCAAACCAGACAAACCGCACATGGCGGTATTTCGATCAGTTTTATTAAACAGTATAAGATTTGTTATACAGAACCTTCTTTCAGTTAAAACTCAGATGGTTAAAACAAATGAAAAGTTTGACAAGCTAGTTTTGGAATTTAACCGGTTTGGTACAAACAAATTCGCCCTGTTGCATTTTAATTTGATTGTGGTCAATGGGTGTAACCATTATCTTTGGAGTCAGCTGGTGTCTGACGATCATAGTGAACCTGAGGCTGGAATTGTTTTCGGGCAAACCTCATTGAATGACTGCTTGTGTTAAGTTAAGTGTCATAGTGTCAAGGATCAAGA
Organism: Mactromeris polynyma; assembly: GCA_032209605.1. Lineage (NCBI taxonomy): Eukaryota > Metazoa > Mollusca > Bivalvia > Venerida > Mactridae > Mactromeris > Mactromeris polynyma. Next base: position 14,789,508 of record JASFXZ010000014.1, on the reverse strand, counting down.
CCAACCATATTTACCTAGATCCTGAAACAACGTTGGTTTGAATCGTTCCTATTTCTTATTTTTAAAATCCTCAAATAAAGAAAATAGTTTCCTCTGCTTATCCATCGACAGCATATAAGGTATTTTCATTTCTCAGAGGAACAATATTTAGTTTTGGTTACAAAATGGACAGAATACATTTAGTAAAGAGAGAGAATACGTAACTACAGGGAAGGCCACATACATAAGACAATGCCTCCCCACGCAGATCTCCGGAAAAACAACAATCCACAAAACATAAGGCACTAAAGGAGGTCAAACTGCACACATATTAAGGAACTGAGACGCAAGGAATGGCCCATCAGACCTCAAGGAATAACTAGGCTTCTTTCATTGTTGAGTTTATGTTAATTAGCGCCTGCTCGGAAGTATAATTGTGTCGTTTTTCAATACATTGCCAAAAAGGTGGTACCAGTGACTACATGCCGTGTATACCAACCAAGTTTCAAGCTATTTAAGAGACATTGAAACAAATGGGTCCAAGACATACGTTGGTATTAGATATTTATACGAATTTCAATTCTCCTGTCTAGACAGATAAAAGTACAAATCAATAAATACGTATCAGTCGTGGGATATGATAAACAATCAGTTAGCATGCGGATCTACTATCGGCAAATTTATCCATGTAGCGTCCAAACTACTAACATTATTGGTTGTAGAAATTTTGTTTGATATTCAACATGTGATTTCATTGGTTTACACACTCATGGCAATCAAATCGAAAAAGCCATCTAAATAAGATTGCGCCAAACACATTTAAACAGACAAATTTGATTTAATTCAAGGTCTTCTAAAGATTTACTGGAACATCTCAAATTTACCTCTCCAAACTTTTTCATGAGCGTCATTTTGAATCGTCGAAAGTAGTAAAAGCTTCCTGCGTTGTTTTCTTCAATCAGTTCTCTGTATATATTCTCGGCCTCATATCCAAACGCTTCTAATGTCCTTCCATCAGTTTCAATTAATACTACCGACGGTGTCTTTCCAGTAATAGATGACCCGGAACCAGAATACCATTGTCTCATATACCCTGCGGTTGGGTCCCTCTTAAAATCTTCTTTTGAAAGATACCCCCAACTGGAGTATGTGGTTCCGAAATCTATCGCAGCAACAAAAATTGTATTCGAAGACTGAAATATATTGAATGCTTTTCGCAAGTACCATCACTTGTTATACACACAATCAAAACACTCAAAGTAGTACTGCAGTGGCGATTGTCTGAGAATGTTCATCTCAAAATACATAAATAAAGTCATGTTTTGAGGAACACGAAATATCGGTCAATGGCGCTACCGGGATTCGAACACGGGTCTACGGATTGCCGGTCCGTTATGCTAACTGATGTAATTTGTATTGAATACATTAATTTGATGAATTATTGGTTACTCTAGGTCATATACTTTTAAAGTTGCTGTGTCATAAAGATAGTGTGATATTGTGAAAATCTCATCAGCAACAGCAAGTCTAAGACTGAGATTCAGTCTTAAAACGTTTGTGAATACGGGCCCTGAACATGAAAGATGAAATATGCAATCGTAGACTTATGAGAGGATAGAGCAACTTAAGTGAAGAAAGGCTGTTAAGGGCCGGATAGGACGTGCAAAATACCATTATCAGACGCCACAAGTCTATTTCCGCGTGTTTAAGGGATCGACATCATAGACAATTAAATCCCTACTGTCATCGCACACACGAAGAGGGAATGGTGATGGTAAACTGTAAAGGGGTCGACCACCAATCATGAAGTGTGTTGCAGTATGGCGGAATCAAAACGAATTCAGAATCAAGGGACGTTGGAGTGTTACATATTACGAAGGTACATTTTCATTGAAGTCATGTCGCGGTTTAGTTATTTGGCTTGTGAATGAATAGTTAAACATAATTAATAAATTATTCGTTGGTTTATATTCAACAACAACAGTAAACAGCTGTAATACAATCTCACTTACTCAGGCCTCGTAATGGTACAGATTTTACAAATAAAGACAATATAGAGACGCACAGAAATTACAAATCACCGTCCATTAGACTCGATATGATTTTTTCGGCGCAGCCGTCAGTCGCGTGTCGAGACATACGCACGTACGCCAATGCGTACAATTCGTCAGAAAAAGTGAAAAAATAAAAGTTCCAAAAATGCAATAAAAAGGGCGAGACATTGTAATGAATTTTCCGGTTAACGTGAGTGGCGTATTAGACCTTCGATATTTTATTCGATTTAAACTGATTGTGTTTGTTTCCTAAAATGGTTTTAAACATGTAAGTATTATGCTAATGACAAAGAAAATGCCATATTAAAACTGAAATATAGCATGAAAACCAAATTTCCAAATCTCCCCCAAACTCCCACCGGCGGGAGGGAACCCCCTCCAACACTTACCCCAACTCGCAGCGTTGCTGCTCGTTTCGCTCACTTGGCGTACACTTCAAAATCGTATTGGTACGCCCATGTTTATATATATGCAAGTAATCCTCGTCAGTAAAAAAACAACAATCATAAAAAAATACAATACTCATGCCTGTGATTTGACTCAATAAATAAATAATTAATATATTATTTTGCGTAGGAGACTATCTACTTGTAGAAGTACGGATATATGTACCGGATGACGTCACGGGCACCTTGCACGGACTGCACGTGAAACATGTTTTGTGTCAATTATCTCGTTACATCTAGAACACAGACACGTTGTCAATGTTTTAAACTTTAGTATTGAGATTTAATTTTATTGAATTGACGGTTTATGTTTGTTGTGTTACCTTATATACGGGGATTTATTAGTTTGCGTGTCTTTCCGTCAACTATTTCACCTAATTGTTACTTCACAATAACTGTTGATGTAATTGTTTGGATATAATATTGCATTTAACTGACGACTGGAATTGTTTAAGATTCAACGAATATGATCGATTATCTGTTTCCAAAAAATGGAAACTTATAAAAATAATTCTGAATGGTAAAAATGTCATAAAAGAACCCAGAAATGAAGAAACTTCATGGTAAGTTTGCACGACTTTTCTTAAACGTTGAGGATAGCAAATCTCGTGACACTGTTTGTGGGATATTGCATAGACACGAAGGGTGCTACGAGATTGTGTTTTGCTTACTGTATAAGTGGATCATATCGCGTGTCAAAAAGTTCGCGAATGGCCTTTTCCACACGTTTTGTGTGCGTGAATGTTTCCGAATCAAAGAAATAACTTTGATCATAATATCTGCACGTTGTAAGACTCGCTACAAATGTATTATATAAATATCAGATCCCATGTAGGGTGATAGCATATAATGTTAACCCGAGAAAGTTAATGTTAACCGAGGCGAGGATACGCCTTTAATGAAAGATGCACAACTTGAGGTACTGTAAAGTTCTATGTCACAGTAAAAGTTTCCGTGACGTTCAAGGTCACAGTTATAGGTTCCGTGACCGATGATTCAAGGTCACAGTTATATGTAATTCAAAATCATGTAATGCTGGCAAGTACCTATATTAGAATATCTATTTTTTTGTACTTTCAGAGTATAAACATGTGAGCCACGTAAACCTGTGAACTGCGGAATTCTATGAACTGTGTAATGCCAGTTTACATATGAACCAGTAAACGTAATTCTATGAACTCTGTAATTCTATGAACCGTGTAACATATTATGTAAATAAGTGTGAGAATATTTTCGCAACGTTTGGTCATACAGGCATACAAGTCAAGTACTGTCGGTATAGAGGATCAAATGTTCTGATGTGAACTGAATATCATTATGCACGTCTGGAGTAAGATTTGTACTGTGCGGACTAACATGGTCGTTCTACGTGGATTTAACACTTTATACATTTACACGGATAATTTGAGGATCGAACCTACTGCTCCTACATACATGGCCAGTTGGAGAACGAGAGAAAGTTTCTGGGGAAGAAGAGAGGAATTCTTTTTTTGAAGATTAGGGCATTTGTGTAATGTTTGAAGATAGGACTTTTGTGTAAATACGTACAATGTTTGAATATTAGGACAGTTTTCGAGTGAAATTTGGTAAACATAAAATTATGTGATTTCATTGGTGCTTATATATCTAATGGTCAGACAGATTGATATTGTCACACAGTCAACAGACACGTGAGTACACATATATTGATAGATAAACATAAACTCCAGTTACAATTTATGCATAATACTTGTACATGTATATGTTTTAGTGCAACTGTAGCAATTGTAATGTTATATTGTTATAATTGCTAACTTACAGTAACTGCAGTTTGTGTTAATTATAAATGGATAACATTTATTTCATTGTATATATATTCAATCGGACCTCGTTTATTCGACAACCTTCTATCCGAAAACTAGGTATTATCCTAAATAAATCATTTATTTAGGATAAGTCCCGATGTATCTTATTGTATTCGTCGAATGGAAATGGGTTATTCGAAACCATGTATTATGCCGGAATATTTCCGGACCTGATTAATTCGAATGAACGAGGTTCGACTGTATATTGTTAGAATATTAGAGAGTTCACTTTTGATAATCATACTAACATCACATTTAGTTGGTGGCGGTATTCTGTTACCTATTTCCCATCTTTCCTGTCTGTAAACTTATCTTTCAAAATACAGTTCTTCCATTCAAATGTTTAAACATTGGAAAATGCCGAGTTGATAGTCGCTTTTGAGGTAGTTTTATGAATATAGCATATTTGATCATTATATTTTAAGTAATTATTTGAGTAATATTCGGTTTTGCAATATAGTCTGACTCTGAAACGATAGTGTTGCCATTTGTTTCCAAATTCTGCCAATAATGGTTCATATATTGTTGGTGTTTGTATATAAGTGTTTGTGATTTAAATGGTAATCCTACGCCATTTTATCTGCATGCAAATTTGCTGGAGGTGTAAATCTTATCTAGACATACCTTTAACCGATTCACATTGACGCTCATTAGTAGTATATATAGTCTGTTTTCTATTTACCAGGGAACGGTTACAAAAACAATGGAGTGGTCATATTGAGCAAATATTTACAGTTTAGTCCTTTTATATTTTATATTTATATTTACTTTCGAACGGTTGTAAACACATTTTTAGGTAACCAGCCCGTGAACAAACGATTAAGGAGTATGACCATTGTGTAGGTCCGTGCAATGTTTAAAGATTATGACATTTGTGTATTTGCGGGAAATGCTTGAAGATTAAGACCGTTGTGTACATCCGTGTAATGTTTGAAGATAACGACAGTTATGTACATCCGTGCAATGCTTGTAGATTAGGACAATTGTGTACTTCCGTGCATTGTTGGAAAATTAGGACATTTGAGTACACATCCGTGCAATGTTTGAATTTTAGGACATTTGTGTATATCTGTGCAATGTCTGAAGATTATAGGACATTTGTGTATTTCCGTGCAATGAATTAGGACAGTTGACGAGTGAATTTGGTAAACATTGTGGCAGTTATTATTCTATTTTGGATTTTGTGACTTCATTGGTGCTAATGGTCAAACAGATTGATTTTGGCATACAGTCAACAGACACGTGAGTACACATACTTTGATAGATACACATAAATTGCAGTTACACTTTATAATACATGTATATGTTTTCAGGGCAAGTATAGCAATTTAAATGTTATTTTGTTATAACGGCTTACAGTAACTGCAGTTTATGTTATTTTAAAATGGATAACATGTATTTCATTGTATATATACTCAGTACATTTACAACGCACAGTTTGAGACCTGCGAACTATTCGTAAAGCGTCATTTTATTGCATTTTGAAACTTATGTTATATGAAAATACCCAATATTTGCAATGAAATATATCGTACATGTTGGAAATAAACATGAAATAATACAATGTATAGTTATTTTCTAATAGCTTTATGTAAGTCCACATAAATCTGTTTGTATAGGTACTGAATATATATTGTTAGAATATTAGATATTTCACTTGCATGCTTTAACAACATAACATTCAGTTTGAAGATTTTGCTATGTTTGAAGATTTTGCTATGTTTGAAGATTATGCTATGTTTGAAAATTTTGCTATGTTTGAAGATTATGCTATGTTTGAAGAGTTTGCTATGTTTGAAGATTATGCTATGTTTGAAGATTTTGCTATGTTTGAAGATTTTGCTATGTTTGAAGATTTTGCTATGTTTGAAGAGTTTGCTATGTTTGAAGATTTTGCTATGTTTTAGAGTTTGCTATGTTTGAAGATTTTGCTATGTTTGAAGATTTTGCTATGTTTGAAGATTTTGCTATGTTTTAGAGTTTGCTATGTTTGAAGAGTTTGCTATGTTTGAAGATTTTGCTATGTTTGAAGATTAAGCTATGTTTGAAGATTAAGCTATGTTTGAAGAGTTTGCTAAGTTTGAAGAGTTTGCTATGTTTGAAGAGTTTGCTAAGTTTGAAGAGTTTGCTATGTTTGAAGATTAGGACACACAATAATATAAATATAATATAATATAGGATGCACATAACGTAATAAGATGATATAAAGATGTAACTATATAAAATATTTAAAAAAAATCAAAATATAAGTTCAAAGATACATCATATAACGATACACGGACATAACATAAATAAATTGGTTTTAACATACAAATAACAGTTCAGGTTCTTCTGAATATGAGTAACGTACTGTTGGGACAGAGAATTTACTTAGCGTGTGGATATATAATCATGTCTCAATCTCACGAAAGTATGTTGACAAAATAAATTACAATAAAGTTATTTGTCATCTGTCACGTGACTTTATAGTAAAGCTACCAGCGAACAAACCGGACCCCCTTTGAACCGGATAAACTTGGAACCAGGAAAAATGTCCCGGGCTTAACGTGATTTCGCCAGTTCGTGTTTGCGTACTTCAGAGGTCAATTTTCACTTATAGGGAACTGGACACGACTTCAGGCAAGTATTTGAGTTATTTAAAATAATCATAATCGTAATTTGAATATTAAATTTTATCATTTTGAATGTAAATCCGTTATTATAAGTACATTTCACGAAATATGTATTGATAATAAGTGTAAATTGCAGAGTTGTTGTGCACAGCAGAGGTAATTGATGGTGATATAAATTCTCTATTGCTTAAATATGTGTCTGGCAAGTCTATACGTAATATATTTGAACGGCCTTCATCTAGTAGTGTTGCTACATCGGCTAAGATGTCTTTAATATGAACAATTGCAATGTAATACCAATCTAAAAAATCTTATTTTATCATGTGGCGAATGGACAAGATTTAGAAATCTGTTGAAAATTATTACATTATTCCAGGATTTCCTGTCTAAGAATGTAGACCGTTTATCAACTCACTGGAAGATAATACAATACAAAAGGTTTGTATCAAAATTTTATACTTAAAGTTGTTTATATGTTTGTCATTTCTATTTGTTCACAAACTGAAAGACCGGCTCTAAAAGAACCAGTCTAGCGAAGTCCTCGTAGCAGTTCCTTCCCCTGGCGGTCAAAAGTAACCACTGCCACCACTAACAAAGCCTTATTGATCTGGAAGGACTTTATTTTCGTTTGAAATTTACAAATTAATCGACATCTTCATAAAAGTTCACCATTACTGTTTCTTTAATTGTCTCGGACTTTTATCCAGATTTCCAACAGTATTTCAGTGATTTGCAAGAAAATGTATCACGTCTAAGTTGTGCGTTCGCGCGTGCGTTCGCGCGTTCGCGCGTTCGCGCGTGCGTGCGTCTACGACTGACAATGAATTACGTGTTTTGCGATCATATCCAGTCATACGTTCGCCAGTTCGTGTTTACGTACTTCAAAGATCAATTTTCATACATAGAGAACTGTCCCCGATTTCAGGCAAGTACTTAAGTTTATTACTGAAATTAATTCACTTCCGTAATTTGAGTAAATATCATTTGGAAGGTATATTCGTTATTATAAGTATATTTCACGAAAAATGTATTGTTTATAAGTGTACATTGCAGAGTTGTTGTGCACAGCAGAGGTAATTGATGGTGATATTAATTCTCTATTGCTTAAATATGTGTATGGCAAGTCTATTCGTAAAATATTTGAACGGCCTTCATCTAGTAGTGTTGCTACATCGGCTAAGATGTCTTTAATATGAACAATTGCAATGTTATACCGATTTAAAAAATCGTGTGTTATCATGTGGCGATGGACATGATTTAGAAATCTGTTGAACATTATTACATTATTCCAGGATTTCCTGTATAAGAATGTAAACTATAGATCGTTTATCTACCCACTGGAAGATAATACAATACAAAAGGTTTGTATCAAAATTGCATACTTAAAGTTTTTTTATATTTTTGTCATTTCTGTTTTGTCACAAACTGAAAAAAATCAGTCGAGCAAATTCCTCGTAGCAGTTCCTTCCCCTGACGGTCAAAAGTAACCACTGCCACCACTAACAAAGCCTTCTTGATCTAGAGAACTGTATTTTCGTTGAATTTACATATTAATCGACATCTTCATAAAAGTTCATCATTACTATTACTTTTAATTGTTTCGGACTTTTTTATCCAGTTTTTGAACAGTATTTTAATGATTTGCAAGAAAATGTATCACGTCTAAGTTGTGCGTTCGCGCGTGCGTCTACGACTGACTATGAATTACGTGTTTTGCTATTATATCCAGTTATACGTTCGCCAGTTCGTGTTTACGTACTTCAAAGAGCAATTTTCATACATAGAGAACTGGTCCCGATTTCAGGCAAGTAGGCCCTACTTAAGTTTATTAAAATCATTAAGTTCCGTATTTTGAGTAAATATCATTTGGAAGGTATATTCGTTATTATAAGTTTATTTCACGAAAAATAAGTGTACATTGCATAGTTGTTGTGCACAGCAGAATTAACTTATTGATGGTTATATAAATTCTTTATTGCTTAAATATGTGTATGGCAAGTCTTTACGTAAAATATTTGAACGGTTGTCATTCAGTGCTGTTGCTACATTGGTAAAGATATCTTTAACTTGAACAATTACAATGTAATGCCGATTCAGAAAATGTTATTTTATCATGTTACGCATGCATGGATATGAATTAAGATGTCTTTTTAAAATTAATTATTACATTATTCCAGCCGTGCGTTCGGTTAAGGCTAACACTCGCACGAGTAAGAAACTGTGCACGCATTTTGCAACCGAACGCTCTGTTTGCCAAAAAGTACGCGCCCCTTCGTGCATGTCCATGAACGTATAATATCACGGACCTATCAGGGGCGTAGCTTGGATGAAATGAATGTGTATGCCAATGTGTAGGGGGGTCTGGGGGTATGCTCCCCCATAAAAAAAAGTTTGACCCTAGAATGTCAGAGGTGCGTTTTGGCGTATATTTGGTACAAATAAGAATGACTTTCTGGGGAAATGTGTAGGCCGCGGCCTACACGGCCTATAGGAAGCTACGCCCCTGCCTATAAACCATATAGGTCCGTGATAATATAGATCGTTTATTAACTGACAATTTCTCTTCAACAGAACAACGTTTGTAACCTGGACGCGGATTGGTTAACCTTTCGATGAAGGGTACGTTACTTTACTGAAGTCCACTGAATTTCGGTGGATTTACCGAAATCCATTTTGGATCTGGAGCGACCAGCAATCGTAACATCTCGGCATTTTTTATGTTGCATAACAAATCTTGACCTACAAATTGCGCCGACTTGAAAGTTCTTGTTAAATCTTTAAACAAATCATAACTTTGCGCGAAAATGAGCTCCTTTTTGTTATATAAGATGCTACTTGTCGTTTAACAGAATCGGAAATGAAAGTAATCGTACCAGTCTACAGGGGGCGAAAAATAGATGGTCTGATATGTTTGTTTACAATCAACTTCACAGTAGCGAACTTGTTTAATTTTCATATTCCATGTTTGTCAACCACCCAGAATATGTAATGCCTTTCAGCTTCGTCTTTCGCATTGCTTAAATTCGACTTATACATCGCATATCTTATTTTTGCCGAAGTATTGTTACGTACCGAGTTGTTTCGACCCAGAACTTATGCGGCCCCTGTCAATATAACAAACATTATGACATCCTTTGTTGCATTGATTAGCTAAATATATTATCCAATATTTTTTCTTAATTAATTGCGTTAATGTTTATCGTATCAGGATTCCATTTCAGATTAATAGACATCTTAGAAGACTAGTAAAATGTTCTGGAGTGTACTGTTGGGTATATTATTGCTGTTCTTTCTGCTGGAGTTTCTAAGACCAGATTGTCCTAAACATTTTAAACCAGGTATAAGTGTATTTTAAGTATTGCATTTAAGGTGATGCTATTCTGAAGATCATCACCAGTGATAAATCAAATGGAACTTTGCACAGTGCAAAGAAATTTGTCACTATGTTTTGCCTATTAGCTTTGATGTCGAAAATGATTCTGTATATGCTTTACAAATTAAAGGGTAAATATTAATCTTAAATCATGCTTATATATCTAGAAACAGTATTTATGCTGATTATTTTATGTGAATTAATTTCATTCATCAGTTGTAAACATGTAGCCTTCAATGACTTGAGGTATAATTTTGAGTTTATTCATATATTGTTTATCCTCCTTTTTTATGCCTTGCAATTTGTTATAGGGGTATGTTTAAAATATGTAGGAATAGTCTCAGAATATGTGGAGAATAATCAGTCCAGATTGCCTTAAAAGAAACAAATCTTGAACCACAAATTTATTTTAGGTAAATTCTATTACACAAAGAAATGGCTGTTTCGTTTAATGTTATGGTTGAATTCCCGCAAACAAAAGTCTGTGAAGAACAGTCAGCAGCTAGATCGAAAGAAACGAGGGTATGGCGTCAGTATTCAAAATAATACAGCATTAGAATCCTGTGCTTCCCTTGAAGATGACCCCATGGTAAGCTTGTTGTGATACATATTTTAAATTAAACTTGTTCCTAATCTTCTTTGTGTAAAACATGTTCTCTTATCTACACATGTAGTATTGATTAGTGTTAGGAGTTGGTTTCAAAATCACGATGAATCATTGGTTTAGAAAGTCAATCAATCATCGATTATTAATTGGTTATCACCGCTCTGCAAATACAATTATGTTATTTGAACTTATTCACTGACTTAAGATACCTCAACCCTTTAAGTATTTGTAACTTCAACTTGTGCTATATTATTGCTGCAACTTGCTTGTTTTGTGAATGTATAATGTATACTAAAACTACTTTAATAATTTATGACTGCAAAGTGGGCACTGGAAAAAAACGTGCTAAATAACCGAATGATAGGAAAGAAGCAGAACGTTATGGAAAGAAAGTATGAAATGCTACAGAAATCGGAAATTTAATTGTTCATGTTAAATTATGATTTATCAATTACTCGGTCAAAGTGACCAGTCGTCAACCATCTTTACTAATCTGAACCACTCTTGTAATGATACTAACAGATAGTAAAAGGTGTTTTGGTATAAATAACTTTAATTAGTTATGTTTAAATGTCTCAAAACTGGCATTGTTGACAGGCAATAAAAAGTCCATTGAAAAAGTTTTCCACCCAGAAGTAAAACAATTAGACTTCAGTTTGGACTTCTTTTAAACTGTATGTAGAAATATTGAACTTTTTGAAGAGTCTTTGTTCCTTGGCTATTTTACAGTACAGTGCATCATTGTCAGGGACTCATGCCTCTCGGCAGCAATCAACATTTATATTTCCCACAAGGTGTGTCTCTGATGAGGTTACACAGTATTTCCAAATTGTTATTGAACAGTTGTCTATTACCATTATATTTCAGGCTATTGATACAGTGTACTTCAATGGCTTCGGTAGAGATGGGACAGCGCTTGCTCTGAGAATTGCGAGAAAACAAAATAGGGAGGGTGAACTTTGGGTGTGGCTCAATCTTCCTGGGGTGGGATTTTTCCAGCATCCCATAATGCCAGACACCGCTGTGTACAATATGGATGCTACTGGATATCAAGCCCTTGGTGCTAAGTTACAAGTTATTGAACCTATGAGAACTTGGAAGGTTTCTTATAATGGCTTATTGAGGTAAGTACAGGCTTTATTTATCTATACAAACAGTTATTTAATTTATATAATAGTTCTTTTATCGGGAGCTCTCGATTGTTCGCTTAGTCAAATAGAAGTTGTTTGATTTAGAGTTGTAGACCAATATGTGATGGGGTTTAGGTATCCTGTTATTTATCACTGCACATTTTCAACCCTGATAGTACCTTATTTTCTGCTCAGAAAATGCTAAGACACCGTTGTTAGAAATAATTTTACTAATGTGAAAAGGAAGTTGTAATTTATTTGTCTATATAAAGCCTCAATAATTAGAGCACCTGTGGTTCTAAAGAAAGTCAGTATTAGTTGCAAGGTGGTCTGATTATCAAGTTAGTTGAAAATTGGTCCTTGAAAATATTGTCTTATCCAAAAGGTTGTCTTTATGTGAGATTTTTAATACAGTATACTGTCTATTTCAGGAAAGGTCTGTGTAATAATGTATCTCAGAAGCCTGAAGAGTATGTGAATGTTAAAATGACCTTCAAGTAAGTAAGATTGGTAAGAATCAACAGAGTTGTCAGTAGGATAATTCCGGATTAACCTTGATTGAAATTCAGACTGCATCGGTTTCTCTGGGTCCTAAATAGGGGCTTCGGATAGCCCTGTGACTCCCTATCCGTCTCTTAATTGGTCCATTCTGTCCTTGAACAGTTTTTGATATGTATAGGTCTCGACTGCCATATGCTATGCATACACTACTGTGGATCACTGAAATTGTTATCAATATTTGTCTGTCAGTTCGTCATCTTGTGGTTCAAATGCCATATTTCCAAGTATTCTGAAGTATATTTTTATATAATTGATTATTTATGTAACATTATTCATTTTTGGGATTTGTGAACATTTTAGCACGATTCACTATTAAACCTTTTTACTTGTGAAAATATCGACTTACATTGTAGTATCAGACAATGTATTTTATATACAGTGTTCCCTCTAGTTACGTCACCTCTCTTGAGCGGTTCCCTCCTTTAAGCGACATTCAATTTTCCTCCCGAGCGATTTCAACGTATTTTTCCCTCCCAGGAACGACAACTCCCTATAACGACAAACGACACTCAAGAAACGTACCGACACGACAAATTTACCCCCTTGAACGGCTTCGGTAAAAATCGGTCCGAACGGAAATTGACGACACTTAATTTACGCATGTGATGACACTTTGGTTTCCGCTTTCAAGTTGCTGTATACGCTACAGCGATTACAATACGAGAACCAGCATTGTTAGATCGGCATATGTGTAATTGAGTAAATAAACACGTTCAGGATTAGCGATTTGGTAAATTGGAAACAATTAAATGCCCCTTCGATGACAATTGTTGTTCACACCTAAGGTATGTATTATTAACCTCAAAGAGTGTTTGTCGGACGTGCCCTTTAATGTGTTTGATCGTAATTGTGTCGGCAATCGTAAGATGTGCACGTTCATTGTTTACGTTCATTAATGTTTAGACAAACTGTAATTGACCTTTCTGCAGATATTGATTGACAGCTCGCGTAAGCCAATCGCGTTGCAGTATTCGATCACACCTCCGTCATTGTTTTATCGACGCCATTTTGTTAGACAACCGCTACAGTTGTCAACAAATTCGTCTAAGAGTGATAGTTTTCGGGAAAGCAAATTACAGGGTGTTTATTAATGATCTAAGACAATGGTGAAAAGGTGTAGCTTCGGGCTGTGTGATAGTAACAATAGATTTCCAGACTGATAAGTGGCGTGAAATTCTAACCTTTTCCAAAACCTAAGACAAATGCATGCAGTGGATTAAGTTGTGCGACAGACCGCATCACGAGTTAAATCCGTCTAAAATTAACGCAAACAGATATGCCCCATTGATAAAAAGATAACTTTTAGTTTGGTATGTGTTACTTTTACCTTTAAATATTAGTTTGACTGGGAGGGGACAAACATTACAAGTTAATGAAAAGTCTGGCCTTAAAACATGAAGAAACACAAATTTACAACTTAAAATGTATTTATTTCACATAATTATCCAAGAGATAACATAATCTTATACAATTTATACTTTTAGCTAAAATGTTGCTATATTATGTTATTCCAACCAATCAATTTATTTATGTGAATTAACTATGTTATATCTGCATGTTGAGGGAACATAATATTATTTTTCTAAACTAAAATAACTGACTAACATGGCTTGTCTAACGTGGTTACAGCGAGAACCTGTTACTAAGGGGGGCGTGGCTACGAAGCGTCTGCAGAAAGGTCAATTGGTTAATTTTGAGCAAGAAATTTGGCATTATGACTAGGTCACTTTCATATCGTTCTGATACTTCATTCAGTTCACTTCATAAATTATTATTTAGATTATAAGCTACGTTTTGTTTTACAATGAGTACCAAGAAGAAAAAGATCTATTTAACCTTAGAACAGCGTGTAGCTGCAATCAAGTTACTTGAGCAAGGCAAAACTGCTCAGTCTGTAGCTGATCAATTTGGTTGTGGTCGAACACAGATTCAGGTAGAGACAATATTGGTGCTTCGGTTATTTAAAACATAACAGCATTTTATTTCTCTTATCAAAGTTGTCATTAGTTGTCATGATGTTATTAAAGTGCATTTATAGACATAACTGTTCAAAAGAATATATCTGATAGTTTTCATTGATATGCTGTTGTGTAACTTGATTGCTACAATTTCTAAATTAAATACAAGTATTTATTTTCTAATACATGTAATATAATGAATCACATGTTCATACTGTGTTTGTTATTTGTTTCTGACTGTTTATTAATGTGCATTGAAATTAACACCACTATACACCTTTTCATACCAAACATCAACACACATCTCCCAACAAACCATTCCCTCTCTACAACAACTCCCTCTCTACAACAAACACTTGGCTGGTCTCCGCAAAATGTTGCTCAAGAGAGGGAACACTGTATCACTTTTCTCCATGTAATTGTATGGGCACTGTGTGTGTTAATTGATTTTATCTAAACTTAAAAGTATTTAATTTTCTTTCATACAGATGGGATGCTTTCAATGATCCTTTCAACTTTGATGTGGATTTAGATAAAAATCTTCTAGCAGATGCTATAGCACGTGAAAAATGGACCAAAGAGTTTTGGGCCAAACTGAGAGGGTTTGTGTTTGTTTATATATATTGATTACAGTCAGTGCCTCACATGATCCTAACTTGCATGACATGTTATAGCTGTATAATGCTTCATGTATTTGTATTATGGGTGTGGCCTGTTTTGGGAACTTATGGGAAGTATTGTGGTTGGTGATTGACTCTTTGCTCTCATAGACTTGTTATGTTTGTTTTGAATGAATTACAATTTTTACATTCCATAACTCACGTTCTGTATGTCTGACTATTTCTTGTTGGTACACAGGTTTATAAAGGAGTAAATAGTTATCTCTGATTAGTAAATATAAACCAGTCCTATGCTCTCTTTCCATGTATTTTATATTGAATCTATGAAAATATTATGTGCATGGGCAAAAATGTTCACACATAGAAGAAGTGGCCAGCTGGCTTGCGATAGATCAATACTTTTACTCCAGTGCTTAATCCTTGCTTGAATTACATGGAAACCTCAATAATACGACCACCCTTGAGACTCTTCAAAACAGGTCTTAATATGGAGGTGGTCTTAATATTGAGGTGGTCTTAATATTGAGGTGGTCTTAATATTGAGGTGGCCTTAATATTGAGGTGGTCTTAATATTGAGATGGTCTTAATATTGAGGTGGTCTTAATATTGAGGTGGTCTTAATATTGAGGTGGTCTTAATATTGAGGTTTAATAAAGAGCAAAACAGTGAAAAGAGACTTGAAAATTGTGTTCTGAATTTTGAGGTGATCTTATTATTGAGGTGGTCTTGAGTGAGGTTTTACTGTTTAGCTTAAAGGTCACCTTGGGTCTTCCTCACTGCCAAACACTGAAGTGTCATCCCATGACATAAGTCGTGACCTGCAGCACACCATGCAACCAAGACATAAAATGTTTAGATCTAATTTGCAGAAAACATCAGACACATTATGAACAAGCTGGAGAACTATCAGGGGTTATAGAGGTCGAAGGTCAGGAACCCCAGCATGTTTTCTTGCACAGTTTTAGGGACCACACATTTGGGACCAGGAATTGGGAAATGTTCCATAGATACGCTGTTCACTATATTTGGATAGAGGAGGTTGGTACCTGGTCTGCACATTTGGCAATTCTTTCAGACATATGTGTTATTGTTTTGTCCATCTGTCATGACAGTGTGTGGAAGGCAACTCTGAGCCTGGACAAAATTGATTGTTTGCTGTTTTCGTACCTATTTGCAAAACATGTTGCACTTCAAACAATTTGTTTGTCCCTCTGCTGCAAATATTTTTCTAGACTTGATAAAAAAGATAACTAGTTTTATAAATTCAATATATATTGATCACTCATATAAGATCCTCTATATCAATTTAACCTCTTTGAAACATCAACCTCTCAACAACAGCCGAAATTGGCTTCTGCCAAAAGGTGTTGCTATATTGAAGTTACACTGAAGTGGAATTAAATAGAGACTGTGTTTGTTTGTTTACAGATTGGGATCATGGCAATGGTGACTGTACTATGGATGCCAGGTTACATATCACTGTAAGTAAATAGTTCAGGTTTTATTTCATTTGGTACAAATGCCCATTACAACCAGTGTACATTGTAAAAAATACCATAGATTCTGTATAGCTCAGAGCTGACAATCTGGAAACAGCATCAGTCAGCTGTCAATGAACTATATCAGAATTAATTTATGCATCATTTAAATACTACACTCTCTTTCATTACATTAACTAACAATTCGAAAAAAAACACTCTTGTAGTCTAATGCATTTATGGCCTCAAGCATAATTTTATCTAGACCCTCTATGTTCTGTCACTACCTTGAGTAGCCAATGTTCTATTGATTATATGACCACTCTTGTTATGTATCAATATTTCTATATGATTACAGGTTACGTTCAGGATATTTACTGTACGCTAATGGGGATACGTACCCAGTCACTGATGTAGATATGGATTTAGAAACTATAACAAAAGAACGAATCCCTCAAGAAAGTTATTCATTCTCATTTATAGCTGGTAAAGAATTTCTTTTATTTCTTGATAATACAGTCTACCTATATAAATTACTGGCTACTTATCATTTATTATTTTATGCAATTCGAATTTTCTCGGGCTAGACAAAAGGGCATTTTACTACAAATTTTGATGTATATGATCAATTGATACAACTTTAAATACATTTATGCTCAAAGAAACTGCAGACTTGATTACTAATTATTTTGTTTTACCTTTTTACATGAATCCAGGACTGAAAACAAAACTTGTCCATTTCCACAAAGTTGCAGACAGACTTGTTTGCTTTCATTCAGCATTTCTGTCTTGGTCTTAAGTAAATGTTTCCCAATTAATTCCTTGAGAGTTTCTTCATCATTACAAAAGTTGATTACTAATTAATTACAGCCAATTATTATTATAGTTTTGGATGTAAGAATTGCCATATTGATTTGATATATCTTTCGGTTCTTGTCATTTTATTAATTAGATTTTTATTTGTAGGAGGTGTTACATATAATGTTGATTTGGTTGCTACGGTTGCACCAGAAGCCTACCATTACAGAAGTAGAACCAGTCGAGTCCTAGAGAGATTTTGTACATATACAGTCAATGGTCAGACTGCTAGAGGTCTTACTGAATACCATTATAGGTAACTATCCTGTCCACAGTTATCCACAATTATAGTCAAACTTTGGATTTGCCATGACCGACAAAGTTTTCATTTTAATGCTACATTTAAAACAGTCATTGTTTGTTGTCAGGTCAGAACACAGCAAACAAACATATTTTTAATTTTGGCCTAATTTTATTCATTGAAAATATAAAAAACTTGTTGGTTCACTAGTGGTCTTTTTGTTGTTCTTCGGTCTTGTTTTGTGAGTTTCCCAGAATGCTCATTTTTAAATTTCTTGGTATGAGAGAAACTTGATTTATGAAAGAAGGACTTGCTCTTCACATTGTAGTATTCATATGAAAATCTACCAAATAATTTGTTTAAATACATTTTGAAGCCTATTACAAATGATACTGTCAATAATAGACAGTGGTGGCTCAACTCTCAGAGAAATAAGTCTATGCCAGTGTAAGATACTACATGTAGTTGAGAGGTGTAAATCCTTCTATTCATTTTGGTAACAGAATTGATCTAGGTTTACTCTCTGTTGTCAATAAGATAGATGTACAGTGCACCCTCTCCACAGTGGCCCTCTTCTTAGAAACATCATTATCAGTTTTATCATCAGTGTACATATTTACTCCAAATTCAATCTCTTGAGAGCAACAACTTCTCAACACTAGCAAGATTTAGCATCTCCTGAAGGGTGTTGATTTTAAGAGATTGCTCTGTACTTCAGATTTGTTCTCAGATTTTGACTTACATTTCATGTTTAGAAATCCAGATGGCCCAGCAATGACAGACAGTAAACCAGAGACTGTTACACTACTGCAAGAACCAGTCAACATTGAAGAGGATAAAGGAAAGTTAACTCTTACATTCCAAGAACCTATGTGTATGAGTAGCGCACTTGTTGGAGGGAAAGGCTCTCAGCTTGCTATGTTGACATCTATTCAGAGCAAGGTATACTTGGTTCAAAGAAATATGGGGAGATGTATGTGTTACAGGGAGCTGCTGTGTAACGTATAAAATGTTGACCCTGTGACCGTACAGGTGTTAGCTACATGATTATACTTTCTCATAATACATCAGTACTCAATTTCACTGAGAAAAAACTTGTTGATTCAAATAAAAACTCCGACATTCTTCATGATGACACTCGAGCTTCAAGAAAATGATACAGACATTAAGAATTAATTGTCTATTATGTTATCTTACATCTAGATTTTTTTAATGGAAAAAAGAAGTACTGATTTATTATATCAATGAACCTTTTAGTGTTAAATTCCTTTAATATGTTAGATTTTATTGATGTAATACGTAAGAAGTAAATTTTGCTAAGTAACACTTCTCATTTCGGTGCATTCTAACTGTACAGCTTCTTTTTTACTTATGATACTAACAAAATTAATGACCCTGTTTTGAAGGTCATTTTATTCAAATATCAATCATCATGTGACATTTGTAAAGGTACTGATTAATGTACCGCTAGGGGAGATAAGCACTGTGAGCAGTTTGCTCATGCAGAATATTTTATTTACAGGTGGATGCAACAGTCCCAAAAGGATTTTGTCTTACTTTATCTGCGTTTGAACATCAAATTTCGGTATGTAATATTTGTATTTCTATAAACTACTAAGACCTAGGCAGCCAGCTTATGGCTCTAAATGATTTTTCCTTTTATATTAAATGGTACAGACAATGTTAATTTCTTTTGGCTTGTACTAGTATCATTACATACAGTGATAAACAATTGCTAGTGTCTGGTAAAATTCATTACATTTGGTGAAATTATTCAGTCTTGATGATTTTGTCATCTAGCTGAAGTGATTGAGTCTGGTAAAATTGATCCACTTTGGTAAAATTAATTCTGATTTTTTAAAAAATGGACATTTATATAGGATATTTATACGGACTTTACTATCAATTGGACGTATGTTATGAACCATGTATGAAACTGATTCCTTATTTATTTGGTAACAGGAGTCTGAAGAGATTAGGACAGGTCTTATCAACATTGAGAACACTATCAGGTTCGTTGTTTTAACTCTTTGTCCAGAATTCTTTCAACTAATGATGTAATCCATCTGGCTTGTTGAACATTTGTGGTCCTCTGTTCGCATCTTCACCCTAGACTAAGATAAAATATCCTTTGGGTACCTTAAATTTCTTCATTCATTATTAAGCTGCAGTCTGACTGGTGTAGAATCTGATATATATTTCTCTGCCAAATTCAGTGTTTCATGTTGTTTCACCTGGCTATTTGTTCACAGGGTTCTATTGTCATGTTTGTTGTTACACTAACTAAAACTTAGAATTGAATATTTGGCACATATTTATTTATGTGAAATGCATGAATTAATATTTAGCTTGAAATTAATATTCAAGCT
Source organism: Mactromeris polynyma (assembly GCA_032209605.1). Lineage (NCBI taxonomy): Eukaryota > Metazoa > Mollusca > Bivalvia > Venerida > Mactridae > Mactromeris > Mactromeris polynyma. Next base: position 14,769,377 of record JASFXZ010000014.1, on the reverse strand, counting down.
AATGAGCCTGCAGAATTTACCTATATTTTTGTCAGTATGGATTTAAATCCCCTTATCGTCGCCAAAACAATCATGCAAAAAACTATATTTGTAATATTATTTTCAAAATTTGCATTTGGTGAAATGTTGGTAGGATTATTTTTTTAAATGAAAATACTGTTCATTTTTTCAGGGATGGTAATTTTGAAAGCCTTCAAGGACTGTGTGCAGATGCTGTAGAGCTATTGGCCAGTTGCAAAATCGTTCAGCCAGTAGAAATGCAGCTTAGATCACAGGTTGAAGCTGTATTTGGCAAAATGCATCAGGACACTAGATTGGCTGTTCGTTCATCTGCTGCAGGTAAAAATTGTAGCATAGGTGGGAAAGAGCTCATGTTGCTTGATAAAGTGAATCAAGTATGACTGTGGGGGTTTAAATGAAGAAACGTGACAAAAATAAGGCGAAGTAATTTAAATTTTCTATTCAGATGTTCTTGTTACAATTTTGTATGTTATATTCCAGTCAAATTCTATAAAGCAGCCAAAAACTAGTCCATTAACCATGGTTGACAAATGCAAAGAAACGTCATAGTTTATCTTAGGTCTCACTATGTATCAACTGAGATATTCTGTGTATTAATTATATCAGGTGAGGATGGCAGTGAGGCAAGCTCCGCTGGTCAGATGGAGACATTTCTTGGTGTACGTGGATTCAGCAGTCTGCTTGATACAATACGAAAATGTTGGGCATCAGCATATGCATACCAAGCTGTTGAATACAGAAGGTAACTTTGTTTTATCCCTAAGTTACCTTCATGTTTGTTATTAGTGAGATGGATTGAGTCATATATGTGTTAAGTGAAAAAAAATTCATTGGTAGGCCAATTAAATTTGGAAAGGGGTTTACTGCTATTTTCAACAGTATTTCAGTTATATGGATATACCCTGTTAAGTCAACTAAATTTGTGTTTTGGGGTTTTCATCCATTGCTGACCTGTTCTTTCTTGGTATTTATTTATTTGGTTAATTTATTTACCTAAATTACCTGACGTCTGTTGTGAGAGTCTCCTTCTTGTCAGCTGATTTCCTCTGTTCTGAACTAAAGTATTTTGATAAAAATGATGTTAGTCATAAATGTGCAAAAGTGGCTATTTTATTAAATGGTGTTGGGGTATCCTCTGACATTTTAAAGATTTTCGCTTTATATGCCCCTACCACTAGAAAAATGGCAAAGGGCTTGAAGTGTCAACTTTGGTCTGTCCATCTCTCGTTCTGTCTGTCAGTGCAAAATATTTGCATTCTACTGAAAAGCCATTAGTGGGGACATCCTTGTTCTATGGACACATCTAGTTTGTCAGTGAGATCCTTGTCTCTGTTACATGTTAGCAAATTGAATTAAAAAAAATTATGGCTTCTTTAAAATTATTACCAGTTTACTTTAAATGGACAAATATCTTTTATGTTTTTCCTTAGACAGCATGGTCAGCCTGTTAGAACATCTATGGGTGTTGTTATACAGGAAATGGTTCCATCATACGTATCTGGTGTATTGTTTACCAACGATCCAATGTCCGGGAATCCTAACAAGATTGTGATTGAAGCTTCTTACGGACTTGGAGAGGTACAAAAATAATGATGAGCAAATCGGTCAGATAACCCAACCGATCTGATTAATCGACATAACAATAGAATTGATTATGTCCTTTGAAGATTTAGATGTGTGCCTTTCGGCAGGCGAAATGTCTGGTGTAACTGTTGCTTTTTACAGCATACAATTGAATCTGACTAGTGACTTGATAAAAATGAAGTTGCTGATCGTGCTTGCAAAATTCACGATTATGATTATTCGATTGTCAACGATCATTGGCCCATCACTAGGTACAACATTATAAAAATATTTCTCAATTATTATTTACGATATATTTGTCATAGACTGCCTGTCTGAAGTATTTAACACTATTTTAGTTTGATGGGACGGATGATGAAATACACATGGCAAATTTATTGTGTTGAATACTAGAGGAGCAATTACTTGTTTAAATTGAATAACTGACAAAAGCATAAACTAGCGGTCACTAGATATAGTGATAAAATATTTGGGAAAATAGATAGTCATTTATGTCCATTGGAATATTGTTGTTGGAGAGAGATTTTTGCTCTCTAAGAAATGGTCACTTTGGAGAGGTTGTACTGCATTGAATATCCATTTCAGGGACCACATTGGACTTTCTGATGACTTAAGATAATATGTTGATTTTTGGCCTGCATCAACAATCTACCTGTGCACAGAAGAACTCTTAACAATCAACTGTTATAATGATTATTATATTTCAGTCGGTGGTATCTGGGAAAGCCACACCTGACACATTCTTTGTTCAGAGATATTTTGATGGGAGATTTGATATACTGAGCAGAAAGCTGGGAGATAAAAATACGGAGGTTCAGATGAGTGGTAAATATAAACAAAGTCTTTATTCAGTTAAGCAGCATTTTCAGGGATTTTCATGTTACAATACAAGCCTACACTGCAGAACCTCAGTTGTTAGAATATGCTACTGTTGGCCAGGATTTTTTGAGTTTAAAACCCGAGTTTTATGGTATAGAACCACAATTCAAATTTAGATTTTTTTTGTCTAAAACTGTTGTAATGATAATTAATAGCAATGAGAAATGAAACATTCTTTCACATCTAGTGACATCATTCATCCCCCAAATAAAAGGATTTTATTGAAGATAAAGGATTCTAATGGGTCGCCATCCTACAATTTTGCTTTCTATTTAGTTGCATCATCATTTTATACATGGATATTTTTGTACAATTATTCATGAATTTTGGATTTTAAAGGCTTGAGGTATGAGTCTGTATGAATTGATACAAATTTATTTATAAATATATTACAATGTTTCGAAAAGAGTGACCAACTTGAAGGGTATTTGAGTGTATATTTATCTTTATTGATTTTACTATTTTAAGAATCTGATGGAGTTATTGAGGTTACTACTAATATAGGAGTTACCAGTCATGCCTGTCTGTCAGATGAGCAAGTGGTACAGTTGTGTGGCGTGGCCATTAAGGTAAGCAGGGTGATCAGGTTGCAGTTAGACTTATATAACTGTTTATGTTCTCCTGCAGTTACTGGGCATGGTCTGTTGGATTAAATCTTTCATTTGTGATATGAAATTGTCAAAATGTCATTTATCGAGACAGACTTTCATATGATCCTTAAGTCCCATTTTCTGATTGTTACAACCAGTGCATGATATTTGAGGCTCAAATGACATGATGCTTACACTGTACAAAACTGCAATCTGAAAATTCAGTTATTTGGGATACATTTTGAGCAATTTATTACTTACTAAAACTTGCACAATGTTCAGAATCCAGTGTTAACTAGCTTCATACATGTAAGTACTGTGGTCATTAATAGGAAGTGGTCGTTAGAATGCATTCAATTGTCCTTCACATTATTTTCAGATCGAGTCCTATTTTGGAAGTAGCCGGGACATTGAGTGGGCAATTCAGGATAAAAAAATATATCTGCTTCAGGTGAGAGTCAGCTTTTCATCATCTTATTTCGGTATCTGCAAATAATTCCAATATAATAGGTAATCTTTGCAGGTAAACAGAAAAACCAGTCTGCATAAAAATTGTTACCAGTCATACTTAAGGACAGCATATGAAAATGTTGGGCAGCATTTGGCCTGCTAGATAGACTGGTTGAAAAGCCATCATTATTGGTTCAGCTGTTTTTAACCTTTAAATATACAAGACTGACTTTGAAATAATCACCATAAAAGAATGATTATACTTGCTGGTATAATTACTGGGGTTAAAAACAAGATAGATGGAACAATTTTTATGATACAGTAGTAAGCATATATGGAATATCGTTCTAATTTTTTACTGCTTCAATATGTGTTGACATAAATTTGTACACTTGTAAATTCAAATTGAACGGGCGCACAGAATTGGGCAGAAGAAAACCACGGGTAATAGACCCATAGTCGTCAAGTTTCAAAACTACAAGGAGAGAGAAACGGTTCGCATCGCAGCCAGAAATAATGCCGACGAACTGAAAACAAAAAACAAAGGCGTGGGTGTACAGCAAACAAAAGCGGTGTTGGCTGAACGACGAGAATTACTACCAATAATGGAGAGAGAAAAGGATGCTGGGAAAACGGTAAAATGGCAAGGAGCGAAAATTATGGTTCGAGAGGGAAAAAATGGGCCTTTCAAGGAAGTTTCTAACTAGGGAGAGCAGGAGGAGCTACGCGTTTTATGTTGGAACATAAACGGTCTGATCAGGAAATTACCGGACGACGAATTTATTACATATGTAAATAATTACGATATACTTCTTCTTGGTGAAACGTGGATAAGCAAAACTCATAAACTTAATTTGGAAATAAATGGATTTAATAGTTTTCACTTGTACGGCAATAAATCTACTGGTACGAAAAAGGGACGATATAGCGGAGGTTTGTCCGTTTATTTTCGAAATGAATTGAACTCTAAAATTTCAGTCGTTGACAGTAATGATTTTGGTATTATTTGGTTAAAAATCTGCCATGAATTGTTTTACTTTAATGAAGATGTATATATTTGTCTTTTGTATATACCACCAGCTTGTTCAAAAATCTTTTACGATAAGGATTTTGATTTTTTCGCAGAAATTGAGAAGGGAATCGAAAAATACAGTCAGTTAGGTAAAACATATGTTACAGGTGATTTAAACTGTAGAACTGGTAATCTAGATGATATTTTAAACTTTGACAGGTATCTTGACAGCGACCAACTATTTGACAGCGATTTGTTTTCTAAACAATACACTATTCCTGTGCGACATAATAGAGATAGCGTCATCGACGTGAATGGGCGGAGATTAGCTTCGCTCTGTAAAAATACAAATCACGTGATCGCCAATGGGCGAATTAATAACTCGTATAAACATACATTCTGCTCATCACGTGGTCTGAGCGTTACTGACTATCTACTCATCAATATTGATGATTTCTACACGATCAGCAATTTTAACATTAAAGAATGGTCACACCTATCTGATCATGCAGCACTTTCCTTTAACTTTTTTATAAAAAGAAGTAGATGTAGTATAGATCCAAATGCTTCTTATACTGATAAAAAAATAGTGTGGGACGATGAAAAAGTTCAGATATTTCAAGCTGCCATTCTAAATGATGCTACTAAAATGAATAGTAATGAATATCGCTCCCAGTCTATTGATGATCAAATCAATTATTTAAGTAAAATATTGCATGATAACGCTTTGAAGACTTTTGGTCGAGATATATGTTTAAAAGGAAATAGTACATTTCCTCAAAACAAATCAAACTGGTTCAATGAGGAATGTTATATATCCAAAAAAGAATTTAAAAGAGCAAGAAATACATTTGCTAAAACTAACACTGATGATAATAGAAAATACTTTGTAAAAATGCGTACAAAATATAATAAAGTAAAATCAAAAGCAAAATATCAGTACAAAGTGCGAGAAGGGCGTAAACTTGAAAATATTGCTACAAAGCAAAAAAATTTGGAAATCTGTTAAAAAGTGTTTCAAAGAATCTAATTCAAGGAATAATGATATTGACATCGAACAACTCCATGAACATTTTGCTTCTTTGTTTGGTGAGAATCTTGATGAAAATTCATCCAATGAAGGAACTTCCCCGACTTTACATGTTAATGATCTTGATTTGCCCATATCTGATCAAGAGATACATAAAGCTGTATTTAAACAAAATAATTTTAAAGCTACAGGCCCTGATGGTGTCTCAGCAGAGATTATAAAATCATCATATAACATAATATCAATACACCTTGTATCAATTTTTAATAACATATTTGACAGCGGGGTTTATCCAGAAAGCTGGGGAACGGGCTATATTTTCCCCATATTTAAAGGAGGTGACCCAACAGAGGCAAAAAAGTACCGTGGTATTACCTTGAATAACATATTGTCAAAGATTTACTCTCAAGTATTACTTAACAGACTAACTTTGTGGTCTGAAAATTATGAAAAACTGGAAAAATGCCAATTTGGATTTCAAAAAGGTAAAAGCACGGTAGATTGCATATTCTTATTACACTCGATTATATTAAAAGTTCTTTCTAGTGGAAAGAAACTGTACTCTATCTTTATTGATTATGAGAAATGTTTTGACAAAATTAACCGTTCCTTTCTTTGGCAAAAGCTACTTGCTGAAAATGTAAGTACTAAAATGGTAGATGCTCTTAAATCCATGTATAAGGTTGTGAGGGCGTCTGTTAAACACAACGGACAGGTACATCCGGGAGTTGTAAACTCGCATCAAGGGGTAAAACAGGGAGATCCGTGTTCCGCTCTTCTATTTATGATGTTTGTGAATGACATAGTTCAAAATATTAATAGTGATCTTGATGGAATATTCTCTACCAACGAGATAAGTTTATTCCTAATATTATATGCTGACGACCAAGTTTTGTTTTCTACAAAACCCGAAACATTAAAAAGTATGTTAAAAGATATAGAAAATTATTGCAATACCTTTGGATTAAAGATAAATACAAGTAAAACCAAGGTCATGATCTTCGAAAAAGGGAAACCAACAAGTTTCTCCTTTTATCTATATGGAGAAAAACTAGAAGTAATATCATCCTTTAAATACTTGGGTATATACTTATTTAAAAATGGAAATTGGTCACGTACACAGAAAATTATTGCAGATCATGCATCTAAAGCGTTATTTAAATTATTTTCCATATTCAACCAGTATGAATTTAAGACAAGTGAAAAATGTAAACTATTTGACAGTCTAGTCTCATCTGTTCTCAACTATTGTTCTGAAGTATGGGGGGCAAATGATGGTAAAGATATAGAATTAGTTCATACGAAATTTATTAGGAAAATATTAGTTGTGAATAAGTCTACAAATTTGTCCGGTCTATACGGTGAACTTGGTAGAGAACCGATGAAAGTAAGGAGACAAATAAATATGATAAGATACTGGATAAAAATCAACAAATCAAATGATAATACATTAGTCAAGCAAATTTACACTCAGTTAAAGAATGACGTAGAAAATAATATAACATATAATGGTCAAAACTGGGCATTTCAAATAAAAACTATTCTTGATAATCTTGGATTGTCAGATATCTGGTTAAATTTCCATAACTATGAAACTCTACCAATTCTTGAAATAGTTAAACAAAGAATATTAGATCAATATCATCAAACTTGGTATGCAGATATAAATAATTCACAAAGATTAATAACTTACTGTAGGTTTAAACACAGCTTTACTATTGAACCGTACCTTGATATATACACCCTAGATAGAAAATTTAAAATAGTGCTAAGCAGATTTCGTTTATCCTCACATAACCTAGAAATAGAAAGGGGGCGATATCATGATATATCACGTTCAGAGAGAATATGCAAATTTTGCAGCACTAAGACACTTGAGAATGAGTATCATTTCTTACTCACATGCCCATTATACTCGGACTTACGAAAGAAATATTTAAAGTCATATTACTATACATGGCCGACATTGCAGAAATTTGATAACTTAATGGCGTCGTTAAATAAGAAAGATATAATTAATCTGTCAAAATACCTGTATTATGCAAAAAGTCGAAGAAATGAATTAGATAATTCATAAATGTTGTTACTATAATTATTTTTCAAATTACTTTATCGTAAATCTAAAGCTTCTTCTTAAAGTTTTCCTTTTTCTAGAAACTGGAGATTCAGATTCATCCAGTATCACTACATTCATGTTTAAACATGTAAATATGTAGGCTAGAAGTACTGTTGTTGTACTTAATGCTGAATAAATATTGTTGTTGTTGTTGTTGTAAATGTAGTCCTTAATTAAACTTTTTTCATTTTCTGTCACAAAAGAAGTTACTCAAATGAAATGTGGAGAAGTAAGTGAAACAGTATTTTATTCTTATTTTTAATAACATATGTACAGGCCCGACCAATCACAACTACAGATCAGGAAACTGATGAAGATATCATGCATGAATTTGATTCCCCATTGCCGATGACTAACGAGCGGTTAACCCTAGGAAATATCGGGTAAGATTTACTTTATACTTTGTTTCATCTACTTATTATGATATATGAAATTTTTCGATTATTAGAGGTTCTATTTTCACCTATTCTGTGGTTGGTATCTGTGTCACAGAAGTCGGCCTGTAAGAAGATTTTTCAGTTATTACTTGGTACAATACTTGTACGTTTATTGCATCATGAAGTGAGGTATAAAGCTAGGTCCCATGACTCTGACTTACAGTCTATCAAGATTATGCCCCTCATCATCTAAGAAAGAAAGTATTTTGTTTTTGCAGGTTTTTCCAGCAACCACTGGATGAATATTTTCAAACTCTGCGCGCATCTTGTGCATCGTAGAATGATGTCACACAGCCAAGTTCCATAACTCCTGTTTATATTTAACAAAATTATGTAATATTATTTACCGTCCCTCATATTTTTCCAGGTAGTGCAGATAATACAGTCTATGGGACAATTTTCATTTTAATGAGACTAAGTCTGTTGTGTGTATAAGGTCTTGTTGATGTTTTTCAGAGAAATGATGCCTGGTGTGGTAACACCGCTGACAGGGTCGGTATTTGGACTTGCTGTAGACAAAGCATCAACAGTGAGTAATAGTCCTTTAAATATTAGTTAAAACTTTGCTTTGATTGTGAAGCAAGATCGTACAACTTTTACTTATCCCACTAAGTGACTGCTTCATGGGTTACTAACCTTTACTCACGCCAAATTAAGGCATTGTCACTCAAAGTAAGGCTCCAACTCATGACCTCTGTGAGTTTTGGTTATTTGTCTGCTTATCTGTCCATGTTTGAGATAATTCTGCCCCGTTCTGAGTCTTTGTTCACCATTGTAGGATTTTTTAGTAACTAAGCACAAATGTTTACCATGTTAAGATGTAGTAAGGATAAATACCAAATAATCAGTTGTTTGGAAACTTTTTTGCCCGTTTTTGCATAAAAAAACCTCTAGATGTATATTGATGACTGGACATTCATTTGTTTAGATTATAGGGTTGGATTTGGCAGGTGGAACTGTGGTAAAGAACACATTGAGAGCAGTGCCTTCATTTTGTGGAAGATTATTCATTAACCTGACTGTAAGTATGCAGTTATTAATACTCTCTATGTGTTTCATTGGGGAAGAGTTATTGGCTAGCTTTTTATTACACACTGAATTTGCTATTTAGCCAGAAGGCTGTTACCCAAGATGCCATTTTAGGAGAAATTTTCAAAGTAATTGTGTTTTATTACTAATTTGTATCTGATTATGAAACCTGAATGGCATCAGTTAATGCACATGTACTGGTGAAAAGATATTTAGAAGCTGATATCCTTACTTACATAATATTTTCCCTTATTGAGTACAAAACGTCCACTAAGTTGTCCTCGCTCTAACTTACCCAGTTTGTATCCAATCTGGACCAAACTTGCTGGGAATGTTTATTGGCACAATATCTTGGACAAGTTACATAACCAGCCAGATCACCAGTGTCACTCTGGAGTTATGGTCCTTTGATTTTCCAAAATTTGAAGAAATTAGCCTTGTCTGCTCTCTAACTTATACAGTTCTATAATTGACATTACATAGCATTGTATTAGGGTTTCTATCATGATGAATGTGTTTACTATCCCAATACTTTCAGCCAAAGAAGTTATTCAATTGACTATGATTGTTAATAGAGACAGTTGTATATCGTGTGACAGTTTGCCTCTTTCATTACTGCTCTTTACTCTTTCAGTTAACCCTGAGCTCTGACTTAGAATGGACGTATTTTGTGACAGTTTGACACTCTTCATTTTTCAGGCCATCGGCCAAACCTCCTGTAATTCATTGGTATATAATAAAGGTGCCGCTGAAATGAGTTTAATCGGTGAGGTTCTGGAGGACCATACACTGTCCCAGATAATGGCGTATGGCCATCAAAATCACAGTTTCTTATCCAGATTGTTGAGAGTGTTTCAATTTTTCTATGTAAGTATGTATGGGGAATACGGTGAAGAAGTTAATGTATAATACATGTATTGTGTAGTGTTATATATTCTCAGCACATTTAAAATGTAAGATTTCTCAAATGTCATGAACTTACACAGTGATGCAAGATAAGAACTAAACATGATATTATTTCATTTTACACAATGATTAACCCTAAATTATATTTCAAATTAACAGTATTTTCATATCACAATGAGTTTTAAAACACACTAAACGGACATTTAAAGGACATATCACAGGTACAAAAATGTTCGTTTTTAAATGTACTGAGTATATAATGTGACCTTTTTTTGCAAAAAAGTAAATATTTGAAAAGTAGCACTTTGATATAGTCTTCTTTCTGATTAATGTAAATGGAACTTAATATTGATTAATTCAGTGACTTAGTTACTCTCAAAGTATTATTTGAGATTTTTTGTATATGACTATGTATATTGCTTTTTTTTTTTATAATTAGCTACCCAAAATCATTTTGAGAAATTTTCAGTGTTTCTATATTACAGTCGAACCTCGTTTATTCGACAACCTTCTTTCCAAATACTTGGTCTCATCCGAAATAAATATCAGATCCCGATGTATCTTCTTACGCACGTAGAATTGAAATGGGCTATTCGAAACAATATATTATTCGAATTAAATTTCGGACCCTATGAATTTGAATGAACAAGGTCCGACTGTAATATGCTTGAATTTTGGTAACCAGAACATTATATAACTGTCAGTGGGGCCATGAGACTAGTGTAAATTTCCACAACTGATGCTTAGCAAAAATTAAATATGTCTTTTTAAGATTAATAGATGGAAGGCAAAGAGAGCGGATGTTTGGTCTGAAAGACTGCGGCATTACTACATAGGAGCTGATTGTGATTCTGCTTTGGAATTGTATCAGGAAATTGATTCAAAACTTCCTGATTATTATGAGGTAAGTTTATATTGCAACTCTGTCAGGATAGAAGGTTAAAAGCTTGAGTCCTGTGTTATTGGTATGGTATGGTTGTCTTTAGATGCATATGGTATTTTGTGAATGTAGTTTTTCAGTTGTTGAGTTTTAACCATTGCTCATATGGTATTTATTTGAAATTCTCTTTTGTAACTTTTAGTTGCTTAGTGTAAGTTTGTTGTAACTACACCAGCTGAGTTACTATATATTTATGACAATCCCTTCTATAGTAAATACACCAGCTGAGTTACTATAGATTTATGACAATCCCTTCTATAGTAACTACACCAGCTGAGTTACTATAGATTTATGACAATCCCTTCTATAGTAACTACACCAGCTGAGTTACGATAGATTTATGACAATCCCTTCTATAGTAACTACACCAGCTGAGTTACTATAGATTCATGACAATCCCTTCTATAGTAACTATACCAGCTGAGTTACTATAGATTTATGACAATCCCTTCTATAGTAACTACACCAGCTGAGTTACGATAGATTTATGACAATCCCTTCTATAGTAACTACACCAGCTGAGTTACTATAGATTTATGACAATCCCTTCTATAGTAACTACACCAGCTGAGTTACTATAGATTTATGACAATCCCTTCTATAGTAACTATACCAGCTGAGTTACTATAGATTTATGACAATCCCTTCTATAGTAACTATACCAGCTGAGTTACTATAGATTTATGACAATCTCTTCTATAGTAACTACACCAGCTGAGTTACTATAGATTTATGACAATCCCTTCTATAGTAACTACACCAGCTGAGTTACTATAGATTTATGACAATCCCTTCTATAGTAACTATACCAGCTGAGTTACTATAGATTTATGACAATCCCTTCTATAGTAACTATACCAGCTGAGTTACTATAGATTTATGACAATCCCTTCTATAGTAACTATACCAGCTGAGTAACTATAGATTTATGACAATCTCTTCTATAGTAACTATACCAGCTGAGTTACTATAGATTTATGACAATCCCTTCTATTGTAACTACACCAGCTGAGTTACTATAGATTTATGACAATCCCTTCTATAGTAACTATACCAGCTGAGTTACTATAGATTTATGACAATCCCTTCTACAGTAACTATACCAGCTGAGTAACTATAGATTTATGACAATCCCTTCTATAGTAACTATACCAGCTGAGTTACTATAGATTTATGACAATCCCTTCTATAGTAACTACACCAGCTGAGTTACTGTAGATTTATGACAATCCCTTCTATAGTAACTACACCAGCTGAGTTACTGTAGATTTATGACAATCCCTTCTATAGTAACTATACCAGCTGAGTTACTATAGATTTATGACAATCCCTTCTATAGTAACTACACCAGCTGAGTTACTATAGATTTATGACAATCCCTTCTATAGTAACTACACCAGCTGAGTTACTATAGATTTCTGACAATCCCTTCTATAGTAACTACACCAGCTGAGTTACTATAGATTTATGACAATCCCTTCTATAGTAAATACACCAGCTGAGTTACTATAGATTTATGACAATCCCTTCTATAGTAAATACACCAGCTGAGTTACTATAGATTTATGACAATCCCTTCTATAGTAACTATACCAGCTGAGTTACTATAGATTTATGACAATCCCTTCTATAGTAACTACACCAGCTGAGTTACTATAGATTTATGACAATCCCTTCTATAGTAACTACACCAGCTGAGTTACTATAGATTTATGACAATCCCTTCTATAGTAACTATACCAGCTGAGTTACTATAGATTTATGACAATCCCTTCTATAGTAACTACACCAGCTGAGTTACGATAGATTTATGACAATCCCTTCTATAGTAACTACACCAGCTGAGTTACTATAGATTTATGACAATCCCTTCTATAGTAACTACACCAGCTGAGTTACTGTAGATTTATGACAATCCCTTCTATAGTAACTACACCAGCTGAGTTACTATAGATTTATGACAATCCCTTCTATAGTAACTATACCAGCTGAGTTACTATAGATTTATGACAATCCCTTCTATAGTAACTACACCAGCTGAGTTACTATAGATTTATGACAATCCCTTCTATAGTAACTATACCAGCTGAGTTACTATAGATTTATGACAATCACTTCTATTCCCTTTGACAAAACTTTAACATATATTATTTGAGAATTTGTTTTGAGTTTATTGTGAACTAGTGTCAGGCTGAAGTTTAAAACCATACTTTTTATCCTCATAACTGAGTGTAAGGTTTTTATTGTACAGTTTGAGAAACTTTCTTCCATTGTTTTAATCTTGTTTTATGTTTCTATGATGTTTAGTTTCCTGTACAGGCAGAATAATTCTATGGCGACGATTCGCAGAATTCTGCAGATTTTAGGTTGGCCAAGGCTATTGCAAATTTATGCAAATTTATGCAAATGTACATTACAAAATGTACCCATACCCCCTCTACCCCCTCTGTGAAAAGTTTCGCTGATTATAGAATTTGACCTTCTCATGCTTGCATTGTTCTGTTTGTTTCCCATATTGTAGATGTATGATAAAGTGAAACTCTATCATTTTGGGTAAAATGTTTTTTATAAGTATTTAGGGATGAGAAACAATATTTGATATAATCCTTGAAGAAACCAAGAAATAATAATGTTATGCATGTTGGAGACCATACTACATTTGTACCTGTATACTTTTCATACTAATTTCATTCTGTGTTAAACTAATATTCTTTCTTACACCTTACTTATACTGTAAATAATCAACACAGTAGGTTATTGGCAGTATTCAGAGCTTGTTTGGTTTGTTCAGTTGGTAAAGTGCTTGACTGCCAATATCTAGGTTATGTGTTCAAACTTTGGGCAATGGATAATGTGCACTTGGACAGTTTGACTAAAATAATTCATTCTAAGTCATTTGTCCTCTACCTGTGGTTCATGCTGTTTGTGAAAGAATATGTTAGTAATGGTTGGTAACACAGGAACACTGGTTTGGTAGACTGGCGCCTGAACATTACTGAAATACCATTGAGAAATGATGTAAAACTGTCAATCAATCAATCCATATAAACAAAAATAGACCAGTTCTGAATTTACTTCGGTGACTTTTCATGATTGTGTATTCGGTTCACTTATATCATTAATCAAGATACTAGACAGTATTCGGACTATCACAGGTACATAACTTATGGTGCTGTTTTATTAACTGCAAATGCAGGAATATATCACCTGGTCTGTTATATTTCAAAGATGATGTATTGAGTTGTTTGTGTTTTTCTGTGGGCTTGACGGAGAAAAGCCATTATTGTGCATTGATAGACAAGAAAACGGAACATCTGTTCTAGTTGTATGCACGAGTGCATTTTCTTACCTAAATTGACATGGACCAGTCCTGAAAGTTCATGCACATGTTCGCAGTCAAACTAACAGCACTATACATGGTCAGTGAATATGTTACCCTGTGTTTGAAGCTTCTGCAATTAATACTCAATGATGAGTATGGAGATAATTTTAGAAACGAGGAAATAATAAGTCAGTTTAGTATATTCTTTATAGTATGTACTAGTCTATTACATCAATAAATCTTTAAGCTGTTAAAAATGATATTCAGTGCAAAATAGAAACTTAGAAGTATATTTTATAGTCTGTGGAATTTTGTATTGCAGGTTTATTATGAACATCATATTGATTAGTATGTATGTATAAGTAGGTGAATATATATGACCGTTCTGTAGTTTATTGTTGAAGTGAAGGTATTGTGGGTTCAGTGTTAACATTTTAATGTCTGTTTGCTAGCTTTTCGTATTGCAGGGTGATGTTAACAGTCTGTATAACCCAAATGTGATACACTGACCATTCTACTATTTGATTTTGTTGTAAAATTGTCATTTCTTGATATTTTGGAACCCTCCAAACTTCATATGTTGTGCGGTATGCTTTAATGTGTTCATGGGAGAATGTCACGGTCGCTGATATTAATCTATGACCAAATTATAAACATTAATGTTATATCAACACATGTCAATATATGGTGTTTGCACTATATATAAAATGTAGATATATATTAGCTGGGCCATTACATTGTATTGAAATGTTCATAGAAAAGTTCATACACCTGTTTGCAGTCAATCTAACAGCACTATATTGCAAGTTAAATATGACCATTGTATTGTGTTGCAGATTTGGGAGACTACCGTTCATATCAGTGCACAGAGTGGTTCACTTGGTGGTGTCATCATGGGCATTGTGTCTGGTGGAAAAGAAGGTATACTTTTCAAGGTTCAATGTGAGACAGGGTTCAGATTAAAAGTGTAAAACAGATTCCAAACATAATGGATAATCATATTGAATCAGAGAGAGTTTTTCAATTCTCAGTCGGCCACTTTTCTTAATTTGACACTAATACACTTTGCAATTGTGACTTGTATATAGTTTACTAATGGTTATAATCGTATTTACAACATACATGTATTTGAATCAAGTTTCAGAATCATGTTATCTAATAAGCTATTGAATCCAAAGCAAACATTGAAAAATACATGGAAAATATTGAAGAACAATACTTTCTGCTAGCACTGCAAGAGTAAACCATTCACACTTCAGTTCCATTTTGTTAAATGTTCATGTTCAAGTCTTACACAGGTTTTTAAGCCCAAACATTCTGTATGTATATATTATTAGGGCCATAACTTGGAATTTGATTGGCATATTTAAGACATTAAATACTATTTTGTTTAATAATTTTATAACAAAAATGTTTAGCCTGGTTGGTCTCATGTTGTATTTTGTTTCAGTGTGGACGACAGAAAACTACAGTGATGTTGCCTTACTGTTATCTCAATGTAACAATGTATATAGTGCTGAGGTTCCTGCTGCAATGAGGGTAGGTAGTAAGTCTTGCTGACTCAATGTACATCCTGTTTCCATTGTGCTGAAAGATGGCAGGTACCTGTTCGGGTATTCGGTTCTGGTAGTAAGTCTTGATGAAGCAGTGTAGTTCAGTGAATGACTCTAGTTGTCATGGTGTTGGAAGACACCTGATGCCTCTGTAGGCATTGTGTTAGTTACCTGGCTAGAAATGCTTACCTTCCCAATGCTAACTGAATAGGTTTCTAACATACTAATATAGACACAAGGGTTGTAAGCTCAAGCCTTGCATCAATAAGGATTTGATCACTAACTTTACAAACCCTTATTTAGGTCATCAGTATAAATACAGTATTGGTATACAATATAGCATCATTTAATTGATATACCGGTAGATAATTTGAACAAGTTTTCAATATGAAATTGCTTATAGATGTTGTATGATACACTATTCAGTAATGCTTAGTCCTGTATGTTATTACATACATATTCTTATGAAATGAAGTCTTTGTTATTCAAATTATATCATTCAGCTGTCTCAGTTCAAGGCCAATGTTGTAGTTAGCAGTTCCAGGGAAACAAAACAACTTTCTCTATTTTTAATCATAGAATGGTTTTCTATTAAAACATGATGCTAAGTAATTAGCTTCTTTATGTACATACTAAACTGTATGCTTGGTTTGTTTCAGGAACTGGCAAAATTGATTGTTACCAAGGATGGAGAGACCAAGTTCCTCGCTCTCTCTGAGATAGAGGCTGTACAATATCTTTCTTCTGAAAGTTGTTCATCTGAAATCAGAACAAAATTCGAGGAGTTCATGTCGAGGCATGGTCACAGATGTATACGAGAAGCAGAATTCATAGAAAAATCCTGGAGGGCGGAACCCGAGAAGTTAATGAATGTGCTCAAGGTACATCTTGTGATAAATCGTTTGTATGGTTTCAAACAATTAGGGAGCCTGGTGTTGTTGATTTGGAGTTTTCAACAGTATATCAGTTATGTACCGTGATCAGGTGACCTTACCAGTGTTTTGGGGTTAGCAACCAGTGCAGACTTGTTCTTTGGCTAGCAACTGACAACTTTGTCTCATGCATTAGAGGTGGATGACAAATGACTTGGCATGTATTGCCTTCCATCTATTATTGCAGAGAACATAGACTTCTGGATACATTTAGCAAAGTGGGCTTCGGGGAGCCTGGAGTTGCAACTAAGTTATTGTGTTCCCAAACAAAACTATACAGTGATCATTACAAGTTAATGTTATACTAGTATACAGAGATTAAAATGTTTTTTTTTTAATGGGGTGATTTTATCAAATTGATGTTGGTTAGTAATAGAGTAACATTGTGTGACATTATGTTCAGCAATATACAGAAAAATATGCAAATTCATGCCTCTTGTTATTCACAATAAATGGCTTTGAATATGGGGAGGCAAATATAGGATAGACAACAAGTGGCATTGTCTACATGATATATATACCTGAGCGTTAGCGAGATTGTCAATCCAACTTAAACCATGTAAACTTCATGGGCCAATGTATATTGCAATAAATAGTTTAAAATAGGGGCCACTGATTGGACAGATTGCTGTGAGCGTGGTCTAATGTGTTCATATTTTTTTCAAAAAGTTACAGAAGAACTCTTCTGCTCTTCATAACTTACAGCAAGAACTTATTTGCCAGTCTAATTTATTAAAAATTACAAAGCACCCTCTCCAGAGCAACAACTTTCGGGTGATGCAAATCAGCAGTTGTTATTCTATAGAGGTCGAATGATAATGTTGTTGAAGAGAGGCTGTGGCTAAAGAGAGGCCCACTCTGGAGAAGTTGCATTGTAGTATAATTAATGTGTGTACCTTTGAAAATGTTATTTATTAGTAAATCAGAATGAAGTTATTATTCATAGGTGATATTGCAATCCAAGGCATTTGAGGAGACCCAGTTGTCTATGCCTACATTAGAGGAGGCTGTAGCACAGCTGAAATCCCCGGTCACATGGTTGGGAAAACAGATTCTTAAGAATGGGATCGTAAGCAAGGCCAGAGTCGCTGTTGGTAGGCGAGAATTTGGAAAGGTAACATATTTATGTTCGCTGCAAATTGTGTTCTTTGTGTCATTTTTCTAGACTTAAACTTTTTTTTTCAGGTTTTATTAATTCCTAAACATATATCTCTGTGTACTGAATAAATTGTATGTATTATAAACACACCATTGTCCCCAGTTTGAGGCATTTTTACTTGGACAGAAAATATAGATTGTTTAATCTTATCTGTACCAAAGATAATTTGAAAATGCAAAGACTACAACATTGGTGCAGGGAACTGGTCTAGGAACAAAAGCGAAACAAGTCTATCTACTTCTTAATCTAATAATCTAGCTTCTTGTTCTTCCCTGGACATGTTCAGATATATTTATTGTATCTTTGTAGTCAGTTGCTGTTGAGCTAAGTGACAGATTTAAGCAGGCCTATTGGAGACTGGCTGATCTTCTGTACAAGGAGGTATTGTTTTTCCTTACCATCTATTTACAGTCATCTTAAAATACCTTTGCTCATACAGCTACACCAAAGCAGTTTTGCTTTTGAAGCAACTTTCATGAATTGCAAGATGGGGAACAAACAATATTATTTTTAGGGACTACGCTTGATTTTCAAAAAAGAATTGAGGTACGTCATTTCATGACAGAAACACTGTCCTATTGCCCATGGACACCCCATCGTTATACACTCCCAATGATCAATTTGACTGAAGTATAAAATTATCATTCTTTGCTTTGATTATAATAGGGAAATGACTTGATTTTCTGCTTACAATATCCTTATTACTCATTCTCGTTTTGTAGTGTTCGGTTCTTGCTTACCACATTCTTAATAATTTGATTATTTTATTTTTAGGGACGACTACCTGATGGAGAGCTTATGTTTTACCTGACTCATCACGAAATTGGACGACTCCTGGAATCTCGATCGGCTGCACTAGTAACTAAGTATGTCCATTACAAGTGGTTTATTATGTTCCCTGAATGAGGAGTATATAGCTGTGGCTTTGTCTGTCTATCCGTTGATATGGGCATGTGTCTGTCCCAAATTGTTGTCTGCGCATTTCTCAGCAATTAAAATGAAACTTAATAGCTTTACTACCAAGAAGAGATGCTCATGTTGTCAGCATGGTCTGGTACATCTGGTACATGGAGCATTCATCAGTTGTACTGATAATTTCTTGTTGTTGGTGTTAACGTATGTTATGAATAATATCACTTTTAATTATCTCGTTTTTAAATTGGTTGCTATGTTATCATGTCAAAGCAACTCAAAATTAATTGATGGGAGGATACAATTATAAAGCAATTAGTATATTGGGTACCATTGTAATAATCTGAATTGTTTTGTTAACAATAATTACAAAGATATGTTGGTTTTGTAACTACTGTTCGGTTCAGTTCAATTTGGCTCTGGTCTGCTGTAAATACCATAACAGACATGGATTTATTCAGGTAATACCATAACAGACATGGATTTATTCAGGTAATACCATAACAGACATGGATTTATTCAGGTAATACCATAACAGACATGGATTTATTCAGGTAATACCATAACAGACATGGATTTATTCAGGTAATACCATAACAGACATGGATTTATTCAGGTAATACCATAACAGACATGGATTTATTCAGGTAATACCATAACAGACATGGATTTATTCAGGTAGTACCATAACAGACATGGATGTATTCAGGTAATGCCATAACAGACATGGATTTATTCAGGTAATGCCATAACAGACATGGATTTATTCAGGTGTCATTGTACTGTTACAGGGCTTTCAGAAGAAGAAAGTTGTTGCCAGTCCAGGCTGAAGTGGAATTTCCCAGATTAAGCAAGGGACGACCACAACCTGTATGTATACATGCAGAAAACTAGATTGTCTCATATTTTCTCATTAAAAGTACACATTCACGAAGGCTATAGTACAAGAAAGCTAGATTATCATCCTTTTTCCAAAAAAAGGGACAGAAGTCATGATTTTATTTGATCTCTTTGGTCAATCTATTTTTTTGTTAGTCTATAAAAAGCAACTTGAATGACATGAACATATTTTTTGTATATTTTAGTAACTGAACACATCTTATTGATTTTAGACATTAAATGCACCTTGTCAAAGCCTCTATGTCTTGCAAGAATTTTTAAAACCGGGGGAGTTGCATGAAAAGTAAGGAGTTGAACTGGCCATTCTGGTGAGATCAGTCAGTAGAGCTGTATAATTTGACTGGAAACATTCAGAGACACCTGTTTTCAACCTCTGAAAGTTGTCAGTTGCTGGCAGATTAATAGGTAGTACTGGTTGGTAACCCAGGAACACTAGTTAGATCAACTAATTACTGCACATTGTACCTGAAATACGATTGAAACTCCATCACAATAAATAAAACCTACTTGGGGAAATTTTAGTAATTAAAGTGTCCTAGCTATTTTGTCCACATTTTGTCAAAAGTGGATCATTTGATATTGAAATATAAATCAAGATTTAGTCATTATTAATGTTCTTACCTTTGTTTCAGCTCCTCAAGAACAATACGACAGAAGAACGAGAAGCTACATTCAGTGTTCATGGTAATGGGTTGTATTTGTTTCTTACTTTCTACAGTGTGGTGTCTGTCTGATTGGTCCAGTTGGAAAAGCATACCGACTCTAAGGCACAGTCATGTTCTCTCGAATGAATAGAGTGTAGATAATACATAGACTGTCATTATATGTCCACTTTTAATCAACACATGGAAGGTTACCCACACAAAAACACAACAGGTCATAGTGCCTAAACGATAACCTGATTCCAGTGCATACAGTGGGGCACGTTCTTTTAATGTAAAATGACAACAGAACAGTACCATGCATGTGTTTCATTTGACCAGCTAACATGGTGTGAAGGGATAGCCCGGTATTGGAATAGACCTTGAAAGAAATATCATTGTATTATAATTTATGTATCAGTTAATTAAAATGATTTTTTATAAATGATTATTTGCCTCTTTATCAAATTTAGGCAGAATTTCTCACTTCACTTATTCTGCCTTGAATACCTGCAGAGAATAATGTTGTTTTCAAATTCAGACGGAATATAATTTATTTTCTCGTTATTCATAGTGCCCTGGTAGTATGGACTTGTATAAAATAATGATCGGCATTGTTATAACTTTATGACTTTGTTCAAACAGGTATGCCAGTGAGTAGGGGAAGTGTGAAAGGGCCGGCAAAGATTGTGAAATCATTAGAGGATGCTAATCAAATTAAGGTACAAATATGTAATGCATTCAAGAAAATTTGTTTTCTCAGGGAAAAAAATACTTTCCCCGCCCCTGTGTTTATGAACAAGTTTTACCCAATTCAGCTGTACGACTTGGACATATCGATTAATCTGAATTTTTTGTGGATATAAATATTAACTGCTATATATGTTTTTATGCTGAGTTGCTTAATTAATTCCAGAAATTTAGAACCCTGATTTCTATCAAATTTATTATTCTTCCTAAACTGGAATTAGCTACAACTTCTTCACATTTTTTCTCTACCAATTTGAAATAACTTAAAATCTGGAAACATGCATGAAACAATAACTATTTGTATTCTAAAAATGTTTTTATATTTTTTTCCAGAAAGGTGATATACTGATTGTGAGCTACACAGACATTGGCTGGTCTCCATATTTTCCTCTGATAGCTGGACTGGTAACAGAAATGGGAGGACTTGTTTCACATGGTATGATTTTCATGTTATATCTATCCATGTAGGTTCATATGTGGAACTTTCTTCAGTTGGCATTGCCTCAAACCATTCCATTTCTCAATTACCATAACAATATATGATTATTATAGTACTGTCATCAGTTTCCATAGCAACAAATTATACATTGTTCAATTATTTAATTTTGTCTGCACTATATTTTTCATGTTTGTTGTTTATCTGCCACACCTATTGAAGTGGGAGGTCATACAGTGATGGTGAAGGTCATACAGTGAGTACGAAGGTCATACCGTGAGGGTAAAGGTCATACAGTGAGGATGAAGGTCATTTTTGTTAGATTTATTTATTGTTGCTATTGTAATGATCAACAGCTAGTGTGCTATAACAGTTGCTATTGTTATCATTGTTCTTTGTTATCATTATCATTGTTATCATTCTTTATCTTTTAATTTCATTAACCAGGTGCTGTTGTTGCTAGGGAATACGGTCTTCCTTGTGTTGTTAATGTACCAGGCGTTACCAACATATTCTCCACTGGCGACTCGATTCATTTAGATGGTACAAATGGATTTGTTCATCGTTTGCAAGATATTGAAAGTGATGATTGATTCTTACAGCAATTTTGAAAACTAATATAACATTACTGTTATGCACATCTTTTACAATATGTGCAAAATGTGCAAAATTTCCCAGTAAGGTAGAAACACTTTCTTTTGTGGGACTTAAAAATAGGGAAATGATTATGATCAAAGATTATGACTCAATGCTTTTCATTGTTTTAATATTAATGATATATTTTATGTATTTGCTATGAACAGGGGTATTATATTAAACAATAATTAGGTTGATTGTACATTCTTTACTGATGTACATAATTTAGGACTTTCGTATAAGGCTGTACCATATTGCAATTTTATTCTCGTATTTTTAGAATATTGCAAATCATTTTTTATATTGATTGTAACACTGATACTTGTGGGTAGATCATGTCTTCAGGGGTATTGTTAAATACACACAAGAATAAGCAGTGACAGGAATATATTTATGTTGTAAAATATAGCAACTTTTACATAAAACAATAAATAGATAGTTTCCACTTCTACAATATTTACCTCCCTTGTTCTGAATTGTCAGTCATATTGATAGGCAAAATTCCTTACAGTTTATAGGGAATATAATAATTATATAATGTAAATGATCAGATATAAAAAATAACTTATTCATTGTGCTCATGTGGGCAGTTAGCTCAGTAAATTGAAGATGGTTGTTACATGCAAATTCCCTTGGTATTTTTGCAATTATCACATATTTGGAAATTACTCCTAAAAGGGCTTATCAGTTTTGCCTTTCAAAATGGCTGATGATTAAGAACAAGGGAGGTATATATTGTAGACGTGGGAACTATTTATTCTTTATTACTGGCAATAAAATTTCGGGTATATTTATTTTGTAATGTTTTTGTGTGAGTTTTTAATATAAATATGAAGATTATTAATCATAATTTCCTTGCCATAAACATACAGATCAACATGCTTAATGCATGACAGATTGAAAACATGTTTTGTTTTGGGGTAAAATTTTAAATGTGTTAATCGTCTCAGTTGTGTTTGTTTATTTCAAAATCAGTTGCAGCATTTTTTACTGATACTGTAAATGGTTCTAATTTTATCCCATAGTTTGATTGTTTTAATCAAGCGAATCGTGTGATTTCAATTTTTCTTTTTGGTTATTATTTATTTGAGTTTAGTGATGGTCAGTATACTTAAAATCTGTGTTGAAGCCATTTAGTGTATAAAGCTATTTACATCGACTTATTTTTGATGTTTGTGTCTTGAAATAATTATGTTACATGTTTTTTAATAATATCAATACTTAAAAAGTGTTCACCTTGATAATGTAATAGAGATCTCATTTCTTGATCGCTCATTATAATTTGATGTTGAATGTATATTTACTGAAGATGTGTCTATAATTTCCTAGGTGATGGTCTTTTGTTAGTTAAAAGTATGACTTTATGCCTGGTTAACTCTTAGGATGTCACTTTTTACCTATTATGATTGTTAAATAAAATGTGCATTGTCTTTAAAATCTTGGATAAATTTGGTAATGAGCTTTCTTGCTCAGATACGGTAAAACTTCACTTAACGATCACCTCAATAATAAGACCACCTCAACATTGAGAACACAATATTCAAGTCCATTTTCACTCAATATTAAGACCACTTCACTAAAAATGCCAGTTTTTAAGGTATTTGTCACTGTCTGTGTATGCGTCTGTGTGTACATATCAGGGTGTATGTATCAAGAATTTTAACCACTTGCTTCTAGATTTATAGATTTTTAGTGCATTTTATTCAAATTTGCCTTTCTGTATATAGAATATTGTCTACTCAGGACCCCCAATAGGTGGAAAATTGTTTATGATGTATAATCGGCTTATTCTATGAAATTCTGTAAATTCTGCGACATAATATATTGCATAAACTATTACACAATAGTTGGTCATCTTGAAATGATGAAAAGGCGTAAAAAGATTATGCCATCAAAGTCATGATTTTCATTGATAGGTTGTACGAATTTTAATTTTCACTTTTTATTCATAAATACTCATTCAAATGTGCTGTCTCATATTTTTGTCAAGTTTTTACTTCATTCTAGTGATCAATCGTTTAAATATGTTACTGTTGTAATTGTCAATTATTTTGATTTCAGTTACTTGCATACTGTGTTAATCCAATTATTTCCAATTTTGTTGTGAAATTCTGTCAAAATACCACTCATAGGTAAAAGAATGTAGAACTTATATATTTTACATTGGTTGTGAAACATGTTCTTATAATTTACATTTATCATTCTTATTGACTGCTTCCTGGGTTGCGTACCAGTACTCCTGTCTACTTCAGGGATTGTGATACACATGCTAGAACTCCCCCAGAGTGGATTTGAACCTATGACCAGTTTTAAACCCTTCACCTATATGCCTCCCCATGGTCTGTGTTGAAAGATGGTCTCTGTTAACATGTTCATAACTTAAATAACAATGACCTTCCAAGGCAAGTCTTTCATGCATGGCTGTAATATGGAGGTGGTCCTTATTCAAAGGTAGTCATTTATTCACAGGGTTGACTAAATTCATCTTTTTATTACAGTGGATGAAATCTAGTTTGGGTATATTTTTGTCTCTGATATTTCTTTACTCATTTTTAATATAGTGTTGTATTGTTAATCCTAGGTCAATTTTTGGCCACTATAAATTGATTTATTTAGTATCATGAATTATATTCCTAAAAGAAAGCAAAGAGGCCTCTGTGGTTGAGTGGTTATAGTCGCTGACTTCAGTCATTAAGGGTTCATATACCATAAGGGATGTAGTTGTGAAGTCAGCTGGCTTACAGAAGGTTGGTGGTTCTACCCAGTTGTCCCCCACCCTTGTTGTTGAATAGTCTCTACATGACCCTTGCTGTTTGTGTGACTTAAAGTCCCATTACAAAACAGTAAATAAAAGGATGCGAGGTTATAATTTAAAATACCCGAAAATAGAAATATAAGTCTCTGATACTACGCTAGCTTATATATTTTTTTAATTTATTTTATTTTTTCTAAATAACATGCCTAAAAGAGGTGGCGGGCCGTCTTGATTAGTAAGCGACCTTAATGTGTCTCAACTGATGGTATTCATGTTTATTGACATTTGTTACATTAAGAAATCCAAAAAAGTTATGGGAACAATTGATCATCTTGTAAACATTAGTTTGACTTTCATTGTGACTGTGATGGTTATGAATGACTTTACAAGGTGCACCTTGCCATCAATTTACATTTCTCATTGTTTATGTATTTTGTACCAATTTATTAAAGCTCAGTTGTGATAAAATTAAATAATGCTCATTTTAAGTATGTCTGTATGCTTCCAGGGTAAATCTGGCACTGATGCGTTTTGAGGAGGTGTAAACTGAACCATTGTGAGGCTCGAACTCATGACTTCCTGGATAGGCTCGAACTCAAGACTTGCATGAATAGTTGGCACTTTAACCAGTGTTACAGTGTTAGACTAAGGTTTAAAATGAGTTTAATAATGCATTGGTTACAGCAGTCGGTGTTTATATATTGTTCTATTACTTTATATTAGTGTTGTGCCATAAGTTTGTTGCTTATCTGTCTATGTCTCTGTTGCTGTCTTCAAGATCATTGTTTAGTGATATTTGTTTATGTGAAGCAGGGTACATTTCAGGAACAGTGTTGACATAGTGATCTAAAATATTGCAATGTAATATTATTTAAAATTGTATCCAAAATGAAGTAGAAAATATGCAGTTTTCTTTCTTTCAAGTCTATGAACTGTACATAGGTATGTCTCTTAGATCTTGGTACACTCGAAGTCTAATTTATATGTTGTTTTGAGCTATTGTTTCCTACTGATTTTGATGTGTCTTAATCATATTAATTTATTTCTAATATAAAAATAGCTCTTGCCATAAATATACGTTTTTATGTATTTTTGCAATATTTAATATCCATAAAAATATTTATTTTGCTAAGTTTAAGCTTTTACAATAATCAGACATTGTAATATGTTTACATCCATACTGTATAGTTAGATTTCTTATGTAGCTGCATTTTCGCCATTAAAAGTCTAACCAAGTAGAACTGGGTCCAAAATTTTGAATGATTCTCACCTCTCTGCACTCAGAAGTAAAAGGTTTCCTCAGCAGAGTTCAGAGATTTGAGGGAGAGAAATGGATTACAAAGCTTATGGATGCTTTGCCTGAGAGATTCCTTAGATTAAGTGTAAGTTATCAGTTCTGAGTGCTGTGTATAAAAGATAGTTCCCACATCTACAATATTTACCTCCCTTGTTCTTAATCATCAGCCATTTTGATATGTAAAACTAATAAGCACTTATAGAAGTAATTCCCAAATATGTAATAATTGAGAAAATACCAAGATTATTTGCATGTGACAACCACTTTTTCTTCAACTTTCTTAGCCATCTCCTCACATGAGCACAATGAATAAGTTATTTTTTATATCTGATTATTTTATCATCATTTACATTATATTCCCTATACACTTTTATGGAAATTTGCCTAGCTATATCGCCGACTACTCAGAACAAGGGAGGTAAATATTGTAAATGTGCGAACTATCTATAGATAAAATAAAAAATTTGCCTTGCATCTGAGATTGATGCTCAAATCCCTAGGAAAATGAGCATGAAGATTACTTGCCACTCAGTGAGCATTGTTACGTAGCATCAGACACCCAATCTACAAACTCGGACTCGTATGATTGGTGAGAGTACTAATCAAGTAACGGTATACTTCTGGGACCTGGATTAACTATAAAATATATTGGTTACACTTATTTTGCAAGTAATTCTCATTGTGTAGTAGCTTTGATTTGACAAAAACTATTTTTGCTTACAAAATTGATAAATATACTTAATTTCTGTACATGTGTGTGGTTGACGTTCTTTTGCAGTCTAGAGATGTATAAGTTCACGCTATATTGCAAACCAAAGGAAACATTGTTACACAAATTTAGGATACGTTGTTACACAAAGGAGACGTTGTTACTCAAAGGAAAGAAAATCATCGTAACACAAAGGAAACTCATTGCAACACAAAGCAAACCATTAGAACAGAAAGGAAACTCATTGTAGCACACAACAGAACACTACTGTTGAAAGTGACTATTGCAATGTAAATCGGTGTAAAAACATCATGAAAGGTAGACCACATTGCTGGAACACTATGCGTCTGCCTTTGGTAGAGATGTCGTGTGTTATAACATGATAACAAAGAATTCTCTAATTTTGTGTCAAGGAAAGTAAGGAGAGTTAAATACAGATATTTCACAGGGGTTTGCCTTCGAGAATTACATTAAACTTGGTATAAAACGAAAACAACTAACTAGTCTATAAATGTATTTATTTCTATAAAGACTTCAGTAAAAAAGTTTGTTCACGGATCTCTTGACAAGTAAACTATACTCCCTCAAACAATTCTTTCCACTTCTGTTAATGTCCTAAAACAGGGAATAAGTTGCTACAGGGAATGTCACATACATAAGACAATGCCTCCCAAAACAGACCTCCCGGAAAACAACACTCATTCGAGGGGGGTGCAAGGGCAAATACTCGAGGAATGGCTTGGCCGACCATAAAGGACGACTAAGAAAAATTAATGAGGACAAACAGGGGGAGGGGTTTAATGGATGGAGTACAACACAGGACAAGTCAAGACAGCTGGCAACAACAGGCTGAAAGGGGAGAGAAAATAACATGAACAAATGTATCAAGTGAAAGGGAATTTTAACATACATCTAAAACACAAATAGAATAACAAGTAACAAAACATGTTTCTTATATCTAAGGGAACAACCCATTCCCTGGATTTGCAGACGGTGGTAAGGCGCAGTCTGGTGAATTAAAACAGTTTCTCCAAAATTCACGGTCCCTTTCGGCATCCTCCCTTAGCCAGCAAGTTAGCGGAGGGCAACATGCCCCTGTGACTGTTCTGTAACATTCATACCCTGAAATAGATAGTAGTGTTTAATGATATGTGACATGTTGTTCCCTTCTCTGATCGCTATATGTTTGTTTCCGACCACCTGAATGTCAATGCATTACATGTAATCAAGCATTCAACACTAAAGGTTGTCATAATATGTGTTCTACGTCCGAAACCATCACATAAAGTATAATGTAGCCGCCCACCTGGTTACCACAGTCTGAGCGATTTGTTTCCTAGTCACTTGAGGTTATATGGCGGCTAAATATTGGCCAAAACTGGAACCCCCCCCATACGTATATACCCCCCCCCCCCCCCCCCTAAAAAAACAAAAATGATAAAAATATTTAGATGTCTAAAAGTATAAAACATCAAAATTGCGTAGGGAATACCTAGAGGGAAGAAATGTGATCTTTGTTGAAGCGAATTTCACATATGTTGCCGTTTAGATGGTTAACGGTGTAGTGCAACATTACTGTAGTTTAGTAATGACTGACGGTCATTCAACTAGCCGATATTACCTGGTTTAACCATAACCGGACAACTTCCCGACACGAATCAGTGACGGAATTTTGATATGTTATATGTAGTCAGATTGCGGCCGTGGAAAACATATGCCTTACCAGGTGTTTTACCAGACGCCCTACTTCGAAATATTCATTAACAAATATGTATACTCTAAATAACTCATAGCCTCAAAGGAGAGAGAGGTGATGTACTACTATGAATGTCACAATGTATTAATTATTTGCATGCGACATCCAAACAAGACCGATACACGACTTAGTCCGTTGGTTCCTGTTCTTCGTATTAATTCACAATTAAAAAAAAATAACGACGACGTCCCCTATCAACACTAGTCTAGTGCCAAGTTCCCCCGTCTTCCAACTCTACCTAGGTAGTCTAGTGCTAGTTGCAATGGTCTACAAAGCCGCCAGATACTACCCTTGTCTTCAATTATCTGTAGTCAAGTGCTAGTTACAATGGACTACCAAACCGCCAGATGCGACCATTGTCTTCAATTATCTGTAGTTAATTACTAGTTACAATGGTCTACCAAACCGCCAGATACGACCATTGTCTTCAATTATTTGTAGTCAAGTGCTAGTTACAATGGTCTACCAAGCCGCCAGATACGACCCTTGTCTTCCATTATCTGTAGTCGAGTGCTAGTTACAATGGTCTACCAATCCGCAAGATACGACACTTGTCTTCAATTATCTGTAGTCAAGTGCTAGTTACAATGGTCTACCAAGCCGCCAGATACGACCCTTGTCTTCAATTATCTGTAGTCAAGTGCTAGTTACAATGGTCTACCAAACCGCCAGATACTACCATTGTCTTCAATTATATGTAGTCAAGTGCTAGTTACAATGGTCTACCAAACCACCAGATACGACCCTTGTCTTCAATTATCTGTAGTCAAGTGCTAGTTACAATGGTCTACCAAGCCGCCAGATACGACCCTTGTCTTCAATTATCAGTAGTCGAGTAATAGTTACAATGGTCTACCAAGCCGCCAGATACGACCCTTGTCTTCAATTATCTGTAGTCGAGTGCTAGTTACAATGGTCTACCAAGCCGCCAGATACGACCCTTGTCTTCAATTATCTGTAGTCAAGTGCTAGTTACAATGGTCTCGAAGCCGCCAGATACTACCCTTGTCTTGAATTATATGTAGTCAAGTGCTAGTTACAATGGTCTACCAAGCCGCCAGATACGACCCTTGCCTTCAATTATCTGTAGTCAAGTGCTAGTTACAATGGTCTACCAAGCCGCCAGATACGACCCTTGTCTTCAATTATCTGTAGTCAAGTGCTAGTTACAATGGTCTACCAAGCCGCCAGAAAAGACCCTTGTCTTCAATTATCTGTAGTCAAGTGCTAGTTACAATGGTCTACCAAGCCGCCAGATACGACCCTTGTCTTCAATTATCTGTAGTCAAGTGCTAGTTACAATGGTCTACCAAGCCGCCAGATACGACCCTTGTCTTCAATTATCTGTAGTCAAGTGCTAGTTACAATGGTCTACCAAGCCGCCAGATACGATCCTTGTCTTCAATTATCAGTAGTCAAGTGCTAGTTACACTGGTCTACCAAGCCGCCAGATACGACCCTTGTCTTCAATTATCTGTAGTCAAGTGCTAGTTACAATGGTCTACCAAGCCGCCAGATACGATCCTTGCCTTCAATTATCTGTAGTCAAGTGCTAGTAACAATGGTCTCGAAGCCGCCAGATACTACCCTTGTCTTCAATTATATGTAGTCTAGTGCTAGTTACAATGGTCTACAAAGCCGCCAGATTCGACCCTTGTCTTCAATTATCTGTAGTCAAGTGCTAGTTACAATGGTCTACCAAACCGCCAGATACGACCCTTGCCTTCAATTATCTGTAGTCAAGTGCTAGTTACAATGGTCTCGAAGCCGCCAGATACGACACTTGTCTTCAATTATATGTAGTCAAGTGCTAGTTACAATGGTCTCGAAGCCGCCAGATACGACCCTTGTCTTCAATTATCAGTAGTCAAGTGCTAGTAACAATGGTCTCGAAGCCGCCAGATACGACCCTTGTCTTCAATTATCAGTAGTCAAGTGCTAGTAACAATGGTCTCGAAGCCGCCAGATACGACCATTGTCTTCAATTATCTGTAGTCAAGTGCTAGTTACAATGGTCTACCAAGCCGCCAGATACGACCATTGTCTTCAATTATCTGTAGTCAAGTGCTAGTTACAATGGTCTACCAAACCGCCAGATACTACCATTGTCTTCAATTATCGGTAGTCGAGTGCTAGTTACAATGGTCTACCAAGCCGCCAGATACGACCATTGTTTTCAATTATCAGTAGTCGAGTGCTAGTTACAATGGTCTACCAAGCCGCCAGATACGATCCTTGTCTTCAATTATCTGTAGTCAAGTGCTAGTTACAATGGTCTCGAAGCCGCCAGATACTACCCTTGTCTTCAATTATCTGTAGTCAAGTGCTAGTTACAATGGTCTACCAAGCCGCCAGATACGATCCTTGTCTTCAATTATCAGTAGTCGAGTACTAGTTACAATGGTCTACCAAGCCGCCAGATACGACCCTTGTCTTCAATTATCTGTAGTCAAGTGCTAGTTACAATGGTCTACTAAGCCGCCCGATACGACCCTTGTCTTCAATTATCAGTAGTCAAGTGCTAGTTACGATGGTCTACCAAGCCGCCAGATACGACCCTTGTCTTCAATTATCAGTAGTCAAGTGCTAGTTACAATGGTCTACCAAGCCGCCCGATACGACCCTTGTCTTCAATTATTAGTCCGTTTTATTTTGAAAAGTAAACCTACCTTCCGCACAACCGCAGCCTCCACCACAAACCGCACCGGTTCCACTTGGCCTTGCAGAACATGTCCCATTTCCTACAAACAGTAACCGATGTTCATAGCTTTTGATAATTGAAAGCATGCCGTATCATGTGTATTAACGAAGACAACACCTGTTTTTATGTAATCATCTGTAAATTTTGTATGCAGTTAGTCAAAACCACAGGAGATTGTCACGAGTTATTTTGTTTACCTGTCAGGACTGATTTAATGCAGTCGCGTTATAGATAAGTAATGGATAAATAGATATTAATCATATAGTATAACGTTCTGGCGGGAATTTAAGTGGTATTTTTATAAAAGAAGTCGCTTAATACAGGTGGTCGGTCGTAGAATGTACATACTTATACTATAGTTCTAAGGAATAAAGAGAGATAACTCTAGAAGGGATAAAGGAAGATAACTCATGACATATTCCTGTGGACAAAAAAGACTTGATTGTTCGAAACAAGCAGAATTTACCTCACATACGGATGATGGGATCATTGACAATCCGACATTCAACGAACTTGCATTCATCGAAGTACTAAGTTCATTCGTAAAAACCGAATTTCCTTATTAAATTGTGATTCACATGTTTTAATGTATTAAAGTCAGTGAACAACTGAGGCTTAACTTTGCTAATTATTATGAAATCCTGTAAATGAAGTATTTCAACGGGAAATGATTACTCCGCTCATCGAATTGCCCCCCTGAAGCAATAATATTAATGTTAATGCTTTTTACCTAATAAACTTCCAAACCAATTGTCTTGCATCCCAATAATAGCACCATCGCTACTACGACAACACTGCCCCTGTGGACAATCTGAAGATTCGGTGCAGGGTAATTGAGTTTGCCTTCTTCCGTACGTAGACCTTGCTTCTATTCCTTGTATTGCCAGTAATAACACCTGTAAAACGATGCGATTGTTTATATTATAAGATGCCAGAGTGAGCTTGATACTGCGTCTCACAAACCTAACAAATGCATTTTTAACAAGAGTAGGAACCAGCATTGAAGATATTTCCACCAATCACAACTCGTCTTACAAAAAATCTCGAATTTAGCGGTAGTGCCTCTGTCACTACACTGGGTCACTTCATGGGTTTTAGTCAAAGTATTAATTTATTTTGTCTTAACGGTGACCTTTTTCGGGAAATCGTCGCCTTATTTCCAGAAACCCGTAACTCAATATTTGGCGTTTTGAGTATCGTTGAAACCATCTTTCCAAGCTCTTTCTATCTGTACTACATATATTGTTCCGGAATGCACATAACTTAAATAAAATGCAATTCAATAACAACCCCTTATGTAACAATTATCTAAAGAGGGAAAATGAAAGGTTTTTTTCTCTCAAAAAGACGAAAAACAAATTAGCGGGAGTTCTGGAAATAATGCGACGAAATGTAATAACACTGAGACTGACACTGAAGGGGATTTGTTCGAAACGGTATAAACATACATATATATGTTTGTTGATTAAAAAGGGTCATTCTCAAATCAAAGTTTGAGCAAATGTACTTTAGATTGCTCCGTCTTGTTTCTGTTTGATTTATTCCAAGAGTATGTGCAGATAAATGTGCTCATTATTTTATCCATATTTAAACAGGTCGATATAATATCGATCGTCTTCCTTGAACAACTGACATGGCCACTGATTGAGTTATAGCGACAATCCCATGTGTAAATTATAAACAAAAACACCATGACCACTTGATTGTGATTGCATCACATCAATGAACACTGACATAAGTGAGAGAGAATAAGTTGTTCCAGGGAACATCACCTACATAAGACAATGCCTCCCCACACAGACATCCGGGAAAACAACATTTAATAAAACACCAGGCATTTGAGGAGGTTAAAGGGTAGATACGCAAGGGAACAGGGGCGCAAGGAATGACCTGACCGACCATAAAGGACAACTAAGGATAATTAATGAGGACAGACATGGGGGAATAATGTATGGAATACATCACAGGACAAGTCATGACAGCTCGCAACAAGAGGTCGAAAAGGCGGGATAACATGAACACTACATCAAGTGACATAATTGCACATCGTGGAAGAGAAATTTAGCATACATCTAAAACGAAAACACATAATAAATTGACTAAGTAGGCAGTAACTAATCATTAAAAGCAATTAACAACTACGGCAGACACCTGTATAATCCAGCACGAAGAAATAATTGTCAAAACTTCTAACGCATTATCTGTGACAATGTCATTAACTCGAATGGAAAAGTCCTAATAACAAATAATATTATATCTTCAAAATGATATTTTAAATAATACATATTTGGTTGGTACATGGAAAGCTAAAAAATGGATATGTTAGCCTTTTTTGCTACGAAATAAGAATAACGATTTGGGGGAGGCAAGAAATTAGAGCTAACCTATCGTTAACTTAAGTCCCCAATGTAGAACATATCGTCTGCCTTGGGTCACCACTAACTTTATGATATTTGAACAGTACTATAAGATGTTAGAAGTCAAAACTGACAGCCGGAAGCTTTTATCACTTGACATATATACATTATTAGAATTATTTCACAAGAAGCTAACTTTTGATACAAAATGTCATCAAATTAAAGTCCTATACAATACCTTTGTAAATAACAAATAATCGAAACATAGAAAAAAAACATGTTAATAAGTAAATACCGTGAGTACAGTCAGTGTGTTTAGTTCCATTATTACGTTCTCTCAAGATAAGTCTTGACTAATTAAAATAATTCATCCATTCCGAGTGTTTATATAAAGTTTCACATGAATTAATAGCTAGAACATTACCGGTATTTTATTGTTGGTTAATGCAAATGAGGTTATATTGGCTTAATGTAAAACAATGACAACTTAAAATGTGACGTAAATGGATGCTTAATTGAACACCACATTTATACTGTTTCTAATAGGCAGACGCATTTAACAAGTATACAACGTCTTAACAAATCGGTCCAATCGCCACATTGCAATCTGTTTACGAAATGTATTCCGTGTGCAGACAGCCGACACGTGCAAAACCCGGATGTTTGTAAAACACTAAGACGTATTTCGAACTAGGATATGTCGAAGACTGTTACGAATAAACAACAAAACGGATCGTACAAGTCGAATAAACATTATGATAGTATCTCTGAACTTCTAGAGGTTTTACGTTTATTTTTAATTATTCATACTTAAAATGCACAGCTTTTATTTTAGAATAAACTCTACATGTCGTTAGACGATGTATTTATTTTGGTGTTACTGTTAATTTTGCATTTGGTGACGATGGGGGTTGCAGGGAACAGAAACGTTGCATTAAGTGAACGTGCTAGTAAATCGTACTTTTCCAACTTTTAAAACTAACTTATACCACAAGTGCTCTAATTATGCTACTAGCTATGAAAGAAATGGTTATGCTTTCAATGCCTCCACTACACAGGAACGGACATGTGTCCGTAATACGGGTGTTTCAAAACTGAAAGTGTTCGAATTTAGACCTAAAAACGAAAATATGAATTTTGAGAAATTTGAGAGGATTTTCTCTTCTATCGCTTTGATTACACAGAAGGTGTCATTACATCAAAAACATGATATTTTCATGTCAGAAAGCGTTACATTCAACAGTTATAACTTAATATGTTCTTCAGTGAAGTATGATTTACCGCTATGTGTTTTTAGAAGACAGTATAAAGAGTTAAATGTCTTTAAATCAAAACAATACATGCAGTAATAACATAAAAGCCTACATCACTCCGAGTGAAAAATATTTAAGATGGTGAAGTCGCCATGTGTTTTGACAAGTTTATCAATACCGTAAAACTTCGAAACCTCGAACTGCCGTCGGACCTAGCAATTAGTTCGAGCCATCTACTGTTCGAGGCATCTACGGTATACGCGAATATTTCCTAAATGACAGTCGCCGGTGCAAGTAAGTATGTTGAACACACGGCATTTGTTTTCATACTGAATGCACGTCGATCAATAGTCGCAGCATTATTCATAATAATAATAATTTAAAAAAATGAAAGGAAAACAAAAATGATTCCCTTTGGCACCTTATTCTCTCTCGTTTATTCTTATACGGACAATT
Organism: Mactromeris polynyma; assembly: GCA_032209605.1. NCBI lineage: Eukaryota > Metazoa > Mollusca > Bivalvia > Venerida > Mactridae > Mactromeris > Mactromeris polynyma. The sequence continues at coordinate 14,733,858 of JASFXZ010000014.1, read as the reverse complement.
TTCTCGGTTTAGTTCCTCCAATACAACATATAAAAAATCCCCCACAGTCCGGATCCTCCCTACTCCGGAATCCGAACTAAATTTTAGACTGGGGCGTTAGCCCCATGTCTTTAGTAACCGTAATTTTGGAAACAGCCGTGGCAGAGTTAGACGAGTTTGATACCACTCTATGTATCACTGCGCATCATTTGCATACGACCAATTCGACCAATCAACATCTCGAATTGACGTGACATCCGATCTTCGTTTCAGAATCCATCGTGAGAATTTTATTTTAAAGTGAAATATCTGGTTCAAAAATTATTGTTGAATTATTGTTTAAGTGTTTTTGGTTCAAATGTCCTAGGTAACAACTACTTTTTGATACATAAAAATGAGAAATCGATGAATTGAGGGAGGACTACTTTCTATCGGAAACAAGTGCTTCATTCGGATACATTTCTTGTTGTTGTTGACCCCATGTTTGTTGCCAGCCGAGGTTACTAAGTATATCGTCGATACGATTCATTTATAAACATTTCCCGCTCGCAGAAAGTACTATTTATAGACAACAAAGGAATTAGCTTGTACCTGGACGCGCTCGGCAGACGAGTTGGAACAATATTCCAGAATCGGATTCTGACCATTATTTTACCGCACACTGAATACTGTAGCAAATCGTTAAATAACAGCTGCAGTTACTGTTAATCTTTATTGCATGTTTTAAAAATAATTCAAGTTCATCGAAGACTTATAAACATGTCCGTTATTCCGTATTGTTAGGAATAAGGTAGAGCATTCGGATAACATCGGTTATTATCTGATTTCCGAACTGTACGGAAATTGCCGACACGTTGCGATTGAAGCTAGAGTTCAATAAAGGTCGCACTACAAGTAAACATGTGTGCTGAGCAAGCATGGGATGCGATTCTCACTATTAAACCGCGATGCATGGAGATATCGAATGGACACCGAATTTCGTATAAACTTGGAACAATTTCTTAGAGGATATTATTCGCTCTCGTGGTCCCGATACATATGGCGTTCTGTGACACGGAAGGAAATGGTCGCGATGTCTATGACTATGAGCAGAGTCTTCAATTTTAGATTAGATTAAATTCTAGCTTAATTACGTAATCTTTTATTGTTGACCTATGGTATAAGTCGGGCCATCAACAAAGTTAATGTACTGACGCTTCGATATCGGAGGAACGAATTTAGATCGTCTGTCATGTGAGTCTGTTAGTTTTTCCCATCAACTTCGGAAATTATTAAAGTTTGCATTTTACAAAAATAAGAAACCAGCCGGGCTAGCTCAGTTGGTAGAGCGATAGACTATCAGCCAGCAGATCCAGATTCGATTACCAGTTTTGGACAGGTTATGTTATTCAGTGACCCTGGCTACGATAATGTCTTGCACATGTGAAGAAGTTGGCAGTACTGGTTGATAATTACTTTCAGGAAAACTGGTAAGGTCAATTGGCCGCTTTATATGAATGAAAAATGTTGAAAACCTGATGGAGCTAAACAAATATAGAGTTTATGGAAACGAATATCTTTTTCGGATAAACTCATGATCGGGCAAATGCAGTATCTGTTATACAGACCTGAACAATATGCCGAAACTACCAGAATTCGGACATAACCCTATTCAGCATATTGTAAACGATTCCGGGTTTTATAAGTGGATGACAAGCAGACAAATTTAGATTGTGAAAAGTTAAACATTTCTGTCACTCGACGGGTATTACATGATTGTAGGGCATGACACGATTCGGTCATCACATGATACTATATGAATCGATAAACTACATGGAGATACGATATTTTCCGATACGATGCATATATATACTTCAACTCAATTACCAAAAAAAGGAATGTTATTATAATTATTTAAGCCTTTTTGTTTTCAAAATTTATTACAAAGTATTTTTTTTATCCCTACTGCATTCCCTCCCAGAACGACACCTTTAATGGGGCACTCCCCAACTTTTATTTCTTGAATTCCTCCCATGCAATTTAACGTAAAATATCCTCCCAGGAACGACAACTCTTGAACAAGAAACGTTAAGACAGTGAGAGTACTCGCCGGCACACAGATCTCTTCAAAGTGAAGCCGGTAAACTAAAACCTGTCTTATCGATGGTCCAGTTTAAACTAGTCCATACATGGACGCGTTGAAAGTAAAATTGCTTGTAAATGAATCAGTCCCTCTTTCCACCCCCGAGTGAGGCTGTACAATGCTTCTACAATCTCTGGTTGACAAGTCTTTACAGAACACAAGAAACTTCATCTACCCCAGTCTTTCAGCGCTTTCAACGCTTTGATTCTGTACGGATTGTTATTTTACAGGTAAAATAAATCTCCCAAAACCGGACGATGATATTCCGCAAAAATATGTCAGATCGTATAATGACTGAGAATTGAGAGAAGGCATAATCATTTTATTGTCTCTATTGATATAGACCATTAGACGTTATCATCGTATGCATTAAGTGTTGATGTGAGCAAGGTAAGACCGGGTACGAGATGTACTTATTATGTAAACAATTGGAAAACATTGGATGTGAGCGCAGAAAAGGGCCCATTAGGTACACAAATCACGATTCAAGATGTTTACCCTAGATTATTATTTTCCTTTACGAAAAATCTTTTGAAATGAAGCTATGGTGCATAGTTTTCAGATAAAGCGTTTTGATAATACATCGTACTAAGTGCATAGCTTGTCAGGTTTTATGGACGGTATAACGTCGCAAAACATTATTTAATATATTCAATGCTTTCATACAGTTTTAATTAAACGAGAGGCGTCTATAGCTGTTCATATTCTGAAGTATCTAATTTCCTACATTTCCATAACGAATAATCACAGTATAATGATAATTTGCATAATTCATGGAATAATTCAAATATCAACCAATATTTCACACATTATGTTATGTATATCGCATCGCAAATCTTCCTTTTATGAAAGGAGCATAAATATGTTGGTCTCTTATAACTTATGATTTTGGGCTATAAATTGAATTTTCAAGTTTACATAAATTTTGTAGCTTAAAGTCGAATAAAAGAATGTATTCAGACATTATATATTACATCGCGATAACGCAAACAACCTCTACATGTCTAGCGAACTTATTCAAATTACTGAAAGAATGTCTTGCCTACGGACATAACATAAGTTTTATTCAGCATTAAATGTTACAACATATATAGCCATAAAAAATATACATTGTATACATTGTAAAGAGCAAATACATGGTTAGCAGAGAAGTTTAACATCAGTTCTTACATAATTATAAAATGATGGAATAAGTGTTGTCTTATTATGATCTTGATCTTAGCATTCAATGGAGGAATTCTCTCCAGTCCGGAATCTCCTCTAATCCGAACTTTATAGTTTGTCCGAGGGGTGATCGGATCAGGGAGTTTCCACATGTACAACTGGCAAGTAATTATCACGAAGTGCGAATAACATTCTTAGCCATTCTTACCCGTCAACAAATAATAGTATATTAAGCGGTCATTGAAAGGTGTGGTACACAAATCAAATAATAGTATATTAAGCGGTCATTGAAAGGTGTGGTACACAAATCAAATAATAGTATATTAAGCGGTCATTGAAAGGCGTGATTCACAACTCATGTAAAGAATTGAATGACTTCAATGTATGTTTAGATACAGTTCAAAACCGGAATCAAATAGATGATTGTGTCAATGCGTTTTCACAAATTATTACGAATGCAGCAGACTCATTCAAAAGAAATATAAATCACTCAGATGAAGATGTATCTCTCCCTGATAACCGTTGGTTTAATGAAGAATGCTATGAAAATAAGCGTATATTTTACAAGATGTTAAATACTTATAGAATAAACAAAAACGAAGTTAATAGGAAAAATATGGTAAACGCACGAACAAAGTACAAGTCAATTATCCGAAAATGTCGCTTAGAATATGACAAGTCGGAATCACAAAAATTACTTAAGGCAAGACATAATAATGCTAAACTATATTGGAACATGCTAAAACGCAATGCAGGTATACCACAGGCTAACATTTCAATGGATTCATTTGCGCAATATTTTAAGACGGTTAATAATCCGGGGGACCAGTTTTATACACCGGATGAGGATGTTATATACTTCATAGAAAGATATGAAAACAATGAATTTAATGTGATGTTTGAGGAGCTAAACATAGATATTACTGAAAACGAGGTGTTAAAAGCCGTACATCAGTTACAATCCGGGAAATCTGGAGGGCCAGATTCTCTTTTGAATGAGTTTTTAATTCACAGTAAATATGTAATTGTTAAGCCCTTAAGTAAACTTTTCAATACGATATTCGTAAATGGTTATTTCCCAGAAAATTGGTCAGATGGGTTTTTAATTCCACTTCATAAAAAGGGTAACATCAATGACGTAGAAAATTATCGAGGAATTACGTTGTTAAGTGTTTTGGGTAAACTATTCTCTCGCGTTTTGAACAACAGATTAGCGCATTGGTCTGATATTTATGGCGTGTATGTAGAGGCCCAGGCTGGGTTTAGGAAAGGAATGGGAACAGTGGATAACATTTTCGTACTTCAGGGATTAATCAATCACATGCTTAACACCGGAAAACAGCTATACTGCGCGTTTATTGACTTCACTAAGGCGTTTGATTATATTGTTCGGGAAAACTTATGGTATAAGATGATACAATTAGGGATACGTGGAAATATTTTCAACATTATTAAGTCAATGTACGATCGCGTCAAAACAAAAGTCAAACATAATAACTGTTTAAGTGACTCATATACATGTGCTTTAGGTGTCAGACAAGGCGAATGTCTCTCGCCTTTTTTATTTTCAATGTTTCTAAACGACTTAGAAGATTCATACTATCATAGTGACGTAAACGGTATTGATGTAAATATGTTTAAAATATTCCTCATCCTATATGCAGACGATATAGTTATTTTTGCGAATAACAGCAATGAACTACAATTAGCTTTAGATATTATTTCAGATTACTGCGATCGATGGAAACTTACAATAAATACAAATAAAACAAAAATAATGATTTTCAGAAAAGGGGGTAGATTACCTGCAAACTTACATTTTTATTATAGAGGAAATATTATTGACACTGTGAATAAGTTCACATACCTAGGAATAGTTTTCACTACTGGTGGTTCTTTCATAGAAGCACAAAATACTCTAGCTAGCCAGGGTCTAAAAGCTATTTTTAAAATGAATAGATATTTATACAAATACACAGACATTTCCATCTCACATCGGCTTGACATATTTGATAAATTAATTTCACCAATTTTAAATTATAGTAGCGAAATATGGGGATTTAATCAAGGTGCTGCGATTGAGAAAGTACATATGCAGTTCTGTAAGAGAATATTAGGCGTGAAAAAGACTACTCAGAACGATTTTATTTATGGGGAACTTGGGAGAATTTCATTTAAAACCAAACGTTTTTATAATATACTAAAATACTGGATTAAAATACTACATACAGACAATAGCAAATACATTAAAAAGGTATATGAGCTTTTGAAGAGTGATTTTGAGAGAATGCCAAATAAGATAAACTGGTGCTCACTAGTAAATAATCTATTGTGTTCATTAGGAGTTTATGAAGCATGGTTATACCAGACTGTTGGAAATACTGACATATTTTTAATGACTATTAAACAAAGATTAAATGACCAGTTCGTGCAAAACTGGTCAAGCAGGTTATTCGATTCTAGCAGAGCTTTACTCTATAAGAACATTGCTACATTTAGATTTCAACCATATTTAGAATTCATCAATATTAAGAAATATCGTATCGAACTAACTAAACTAAGGGTTTCTGCTCATAGACTAAATGTTGAAACTGGCCGTTGGGCCAAACCTATAAGTATCCCGGTTAATGAACGAAAATGTGAATTATGCAATATTTTGGAAGACGAATACCATTTTGTTTTGCAATGCCCAATTTACCATGACTTAAGAAAATTACATATTCCATCCTACTTCAGAATCAGACCGAATATGATTAAATTTATTGAACTAATTAATAATAACAACAAGACCATAGTTAGAAATTTAGGGAAATTTGTACATGACGCATTCAACTTAAGAAAGTTAAGTTTCGAATAGATATTTGAAGTAATATAAAAACCATTGTGTGTTAGGTTTTATTGTATAATTCAGTAGGTTATATTCTTTTATAACATTGATATTATTTATTACATAAATACCATTATGTTGTCCTTGTAATTTCGCTTTCGCCAAGGTCAACTAATTAATGGTACAATTTCAGCTATTATTTTATCAATTTGTTGATTAATATATCATACCTTTCATGATATGGACAAATGTGTTATACAGGATACATCTTGTTGATCTTGCAATTTTGAGGCTGCAAGGTCAACATAATATTTGTAACTGTTATAACCACATGTATTAAGAAGAACTATACATTGTGCTTATTTACCTTTGTAGTTATCTAATATTTTCTTTTGTAAATAATATCGCATTGTTGTAATAATAAGTTGACACGGCCCAATGTCATGTTAATTTATATATATCTACATGTTTATATATTTATCTTCCGACATTTGCAGTACGTACATGTACATATACATTTAAATCTTACAAGAAAAAATCGTTTGATTACTATATTTTGGCTATACTTTTGCAGTATCGGATTAAAGCGTACATGTAAGATAACTATATTCCTTGAAATATATGTATGTAATAAATTGCCATCGCTATGTTAGTTAATAACCTTCTCCGCTGTATGTTTTGTTTGCATATAATTGCTTGCCATAACATGTATTGTAGCCTCATGGGCCTTATGGCCTACAGGTAAATTGTAAATAAACTTGTTAAACTTGTTTAAAAAGATCTGACTAAAAAAGATCTGACTGTAAACATAGGTATATTTGATTTAGACACACACACAGACATTCACTATAGTTTTATTTAAAAACAGAAATGTTAATATAGTATGTTCCAATATAGTGTACTAAAATAGTGAATGCTCGTCCATATGGGATATCCCGGTGGCGAGGGTAAATAAACTCAACTCCACATGGTGTGAATTATTGTATTGTTCGACCTATCTATGGTGAACAATGAATGAAATGATAGCTAGGGACCACAATTCCTGTTCGAGTGTTCGACCTATCTCTGTTCGTGTGATCTACTGTTAGATAATATGAAATAAGAAGGGGTTTCGCCGGGACTTAAGAACCTGTTCGACGTATCTACTGTGTTCGAGGTTTCGAAGTTTTACTGTATATACATTTATGGATTAACTCTATACACTGTATAGTAAATTTGTACATGTAGAATGACTGTTGATAATGTTTTACATTCCGGTAAATGCACACAAAATTCTGTAAAATATTTTTTGATATTAAAAGTATTTTTGGAAAGGAGAGAAAGTATACTAGCTGGGACCAATTGGTCCCAGACCACATATATTTGTGACCAATGCTATATCTTTGCGCTGAATAAAACAAAATGTTCATGACAATTGAAATTAAGCTGCTGCTAAAGAAAATACGACACAAGAGTCGCGATAATGGTCTTCTAGAAGAAATTAATTTCATGAAGCTTAACGCTATAATATTGCATAAATGCCGTCTACACTTGACCACCCTAAACCATGGTCCAGCGAACAGTTTGATTGAGATAAAATCTTACAAGACCACATGTGGAGATTAAGCTTGTCACAATAAAGAGCTTACCGAAATCGGTTTCACTCGCTGATCTTCGTGAATTTCCGTGATATCTCACGGAAACACTCTTGAAATTGACAGGTGCTCCATGTATCTCTAAATCCCCCCATTTTGTTTTCATAATAAATTACATCAATTAACACCGTTGGAACGAGCATAAAATATCCTCACAGAATCTGCTTGAAAGTTTGAATTCCCGTCTAAGGATAAGCAAATAAAACGATAACCATACCTTCTGATTTGCTATTAGAACTATTTTCAGGCACAGAGGATATGAGTATTTATTTAAGTATCAATATAATTGTTAAATGGTGTACTTGAATTTATGATAAACAATTTCAATGATTCAAATATGACTGTAGTCTATAAAGACACACTCTTCCAGACTCGAATCTCTGTGTAAAGTAATAACATATTTCTGTACTGGTAAAAACACAGTTAATTCAAGTGTATTGTCAACTATTGTACAACATGAAAATGTTTCTAATAAAAATAATTATTTAACAAATAATTATAATCAACCTTTTGAATCAATTATGTATTAATTGAACACAGAAAACGTTAATTAATTAAAATTTAGACGAAAGGTCTGTGTGGACAGTCGACGTGTAATAGTTAATGTGTCATCGTTTTTTATTGAGGACGTTGACTTATTTCTAGAAAATGTGAAACATTAATGTTAATATGACAAATCTGTTTCCATCTTAACGAACGAGCGAGGAATACGATCAAAATGCAATCATTTCTAAATATCCTGATAGTTTTGATAATTTTCCTTACCAAATGTAAAGAAAAGAGGTGAACAAAAACGCACAGAACGGAATGTTTCAAAAAAAGTCATTTGCGGCGTTCCATTGTTCTATGTATCAGTCGGGTATACACTGCTGACTGATAAAGATATTCGTGGTGCAAACTGGAAATCGCCATTGAACATTAAATTCAGAAGGTTAATGTTGCATGATTTTATTTCGGATTGTTTTTATAAATTCCGGGGGATTGTTTTTATAAATTCCGGAGTATTGGTGTAAAAAGTGAATCTGGATTAACTTTAACCCACTGGCTTTGTGACGAGGCGAAACTATCATTTTAAATTTAGATTTTTGACTTCGGAATAGACGAGAACCTAGGACAATGATATCAAAACGCACTTTCTTTTTCGTTTTGTGTTTTTTGAGTTTAATTTTCTTTGTGTTTATTGCAAGAACTGTTAAAGAATTGGTGGTCAAACGGACCAACATAATTCGAAATCCGAATGGTATTGACTTGAATACTCCCCATATTAGAGGTATGATTCTTTTAGATTTTTGAAGAATTGTCTAAATCAATGAGAAAGGACAATTGATTCCAGAAATTCCCCACTGGGGGGGGGGCGGCAAACATGATAAAAATGCCCCGCATTGAGGTGGGGGTAGGTACGGGAGGGGTTTATCCCCCTGACTTATGGGGGTCTGGGGGTTCTCCCCCGTATATTTTTTACAATATATACTGACACCAAAAAGAAACTGTGCACTGACTTAGAAATAAAGTTTGTAACCATTTAGATAAAACATATAGGCAAATTTGGTAGCAAAATGTGACAGCTTTTATTGGCTCATGATGCATTATTGTTAAATTAAATTTAGGTCATTCTCGGTATAATGATAACGCTTGAATGACGTAGGGTTGAAAAGTAAAAGTTGCACACTTTTCTTTTTATTCTAAATGTGTGTTTGCCCTCTGATATACGACAGTACATATGCATGTATGGACATTTATCAGTATCTGTTATATCCTCCTCTCCTACGAATCAACGCAAGTATTCTTGCAAAGTGGTGATAAACACAATCCATAGGGTATTAATAGTGGAAAAGCTAAAAGAAGCTGTAACACCATCTATTACTTTAATATCAATACGACTTTAGTGCGTTATTTGAAGTTGTTTAAAACATTGAAATAAAATCCAGAATATTAAAATATAATTCTTATATTTGAAATCTACATTTCAAGACATTACTTTTGATAATCATAAGAACTAAGCAAAATGAAATGTGAATTTAATAATTATGCAATATAATATCGCTAATTGTGTAATAAGAATATGACGTAAAAATATGAACCATAATAGTTCTAACTCGGGAAATACCATTGTATTTAAACTTAGTAGTAATGTGCGTTTCCGACCGATGAAAAAAAGTATCAAAGAAAACAGCGATACCATTTACTACGACTATATTATTGGCTAACTCAGGAGGGTTAAAATACGCTGTTAAGGAGCGTAGGCGTCGCCAAATATAGTAACGAGGATCACGTGGTCAAAATTTCGGTCAATGTTTCTTACCGTTTAAAACAACAAGAGTGTGCCTTACAATTTTACAACATTACTCTAACATGTTCAGATATTATTAAAATGACCCCGGTTCATTGATTTGCAGAAAATCATAAAAAAACTCACAGATCTCGATGTCCGAAATGTCAAACGAAAGTAATGCATATGGCGAACATATTTACATAATTAGACTGTTTGTACGTTATATTTAATTTCAGGTTAATTCGTCGTTTAAGCCAATGCAAGCGAGTTTAGTTCGAATACATACGGTAAATGTTGTGTGAAATACTTCTGAAGCAAGATACCGATCTGAAGTTAATGACAAGCATATGTCGTTCAGTGTAAATGTTTATTATATCATAGTTGAGTCCCAGCCTTACTGTAGCATTCGAGTTGATTGGTGCAATGTATTATTTTTAGACCAAAACTTTGAAAGTTTTTGTTGTTTCTGCTAACTTTTTTCATTTTTCACTTCCAGAGGAAATTCAGCAGAATGGTTTCGGTGAAAGGGGTATTCGAGAAACAGCTACAAAACTTGATGGTCAGTCAAGCCAGAATAAAAATGATTCAACACTTCATATAGTATTATACGCTTTCTATTACATAACATTAAAAGGGCAAGCAAAAGCAGTCGATATGTCTAAATGTAGTGAATACAAAAATTGTGTTGTAAGGTACCAAAATAAGCGTTCAAAAAAACCATTCGACGCCGACGCAATTGTTTTCCAAGGCAATCGTATGCCACGTGACCTACCCAGGAGATTAAACACAGATCAAGTCTTTGTATACATAAACATCGAGTCCCCACAGTATTTGCAAGTGGTCAAACTGACCGACAACCGATTGCAAGAGTTTTTTAACTGGACAATGTCATACAGATTGGATTCCGATATTCCATATCTGTACGGGTCGATAATTCCCAGAACTTTGTCAAATTATGACATTTACCACAAGAGCGAAATGACCGGCAAACATTATAACTATCGGGATTTTTTAAACTTAACAAAACAATGGCCGAATAGACACGACGGAATCGAAGACAAAAACTACGAAGCTATATTTCAAGAGAAAACCAAATCGTCAGTATGGTTTGTAAGTCATTGCAATACAGCGAGCAAACGGGAGAAATATGTTATCGAAATGAAGAAAGTGACAAATGTGGACATATTTGGAGCGTGTAGCCCGACAAAGAACATATGCCCGAAATCGCAAAAGAACTGCATTGGTGACATAGAAATAGTATATAAGTTTGTATTAGCGTTTGAAAATTCGCTGTGTGAAGATTATGTGACTGAAAAAGTGTATGATCGATTCGATATGGACATTATAACTGTAGTTTTTGGTGCCCATAACTACAGTAGATATCTCCCCAAGGGTACGTACATAGATGCCAATGATTTTGCTACCCCAGCTGATCTCGTCGAATATATGAATTATGTTGGATCGAACAAAGATGTGTATTTAGACTACCTGAGGCTTAAGGACCAATATAAGGCCATAAAAGAAAACGATCACGTGCAGCTCGCTTACTGCACATTGTGTTACCGACTCAATAAACTAAATGAATACAACAAGCAAGCTGGTTCTCTGGCAAGATGGTGGAATGGACCAGGAGTATGTAACAATCCTACAAGATTATATTCTAAACGCAAAAAGCGAGGGAAAGTATCAAAGATACATGTGCCAAAATGAGGTTTTGTTATTCCGAACAAGTCCTTGGGCAGCAACAAGTGAATAAACCTGTATTTGTTGTCTTTGTGATGATGGTGACTGGTGAAGCTAGGATGGAATAATAAAAACAGACACAAATATTGTTGTCGAAAAAGGTTTTTTTTCTTAAAGCCGAAAACACTGCTTGACATTTTTTACGTCATAGCTGCTTGAACATGAGCATTTATTTCGAAAACGGACATATTTTAAATACCAGTCATTGACAAAAAATGGATGGAGTAGTTTGGCTTTGTCAGGCTTATCAACATTTGTAAGATGTTAAGTGAGATAGTCTTGATGAGTGTGAAGAAGAACAATCCTGATGGAGTTAACAAAGCTTGGTCAATAAACGGGAGGATTTTCTTCAAAGACGAAGCGGGAAACCTCACCAATGTAAAATATCGTGACTACAACCACTGGCTAGATCTCCCATGGCCGCAAGCTGGTGTCCAACCATAAACTGCTCGCTATCTTTCCTGCAAGGTATACTAAGTACAAACATGTGATGGTTTATAATCCGTTCCAACAGAGTGATTATTCACACGAGTCACCCATGTATGTGTATTTAATACACCTCAAATCAGAAACACACTGTATCTGTTCTCTGAAAGTAAAATTACCAGTCCTATTTGATAAACATATATATGTATACACCTGTAGAAAAATCAACATAGACTCGTCAACTTAAATGCAAATGAGACCCAGGAATTGACATTAGTGAACTTTTTCAAATACTTGTTTTAATTAAAGCGTTAAAGCTATATAATGTATGCGTACTTGATTGAAACAATAATTTAGCAAAACTATAATGATATCAAGGATTATAATACAATTTTGAATTTGCAGACCAACACGGTTACGTAATATAATCTTAATTATTGTTGCATAATACGATGGGAACAGTACAAGTGTTTGACTTCTATAGTCAACTACGATACTCTACATATATCTATATATTGATACATCCTATCCACATGTTTATTTAGATGTACGTTGTTTTTGTTTTTTTAAAAGTATATGGGTATTTTTGTTTTTGTACAAGCATAAATATATACATAGTATATGCGCATATCTTGTTATGTCGCCGATATTCCATGACAACGTTAGCTACATACGAGTTTGAAGCTACAGAAGTATCCCATTAACGGGACATAACTGCTAAGACTTATTTGTTTTCGACATTATGTTTTCAAGAAGATAATTTATACATTATTTTACTCGGATCGAATATATACTTTAAAATAAATACATAACCGACCACTGTAATCTGATACCTTGTATACATAATTTGTATTTGTGTTAATGAGTATATATGCATGTGTGTATTTGTGCAAACAAAAAGCAGGCACTTTTGTTTATTTTTCTTTCCTGTTGTGTTATTGATATTATATTATATAAAAAACAATAACTGCATAGTACATGTCAAGGTTAAAAGTACCCCATTAAAGGGACATAACTAAGGCTGTTTTTAGAGTTACTTTTATGCTCAACTACGATACTATGAATAATCTTAAATATCTTATTGATGCACCCATAACAATAAACAGGGGTCTACATATGTATGCTTGTATGTATGCATGTATTATTATATGTGTATATATATGTATATATACAAATATGCTTGTGTGTAATTGCACGCATGTGTTTATACATTGAATTTCCAGCATTGTTGTCTCATAAGAACTCGCATAATTCACTCAAAATATATGTTTGCAACTTTTTATAACATATCATGTACCTAGACTTAGTTATGATATTACTATTTTACCTATGTAAACAATATTTGCATAAAACCATCACAAAAATTCATTTTTTTCCACGACCAAATTGCTAAACGCAACCTTACTAACCTTTTTTTCTTCGCATAGCCAATCTTTCTGGCATGATAATATTGTATATATGTTCTTGTATTGTTTTGTTATTTATTCACCATGTTATTGTTAGCTTGATTTCAATGATAATTAAAAAATATCTGCTTAACGACAAAATCTGCATGATGCAAATGAAAAACCACCTATCCTTTAGATAACGAAGATACTGATCTATGGAAGGAGGAATGGGGAAACGATTTATATTTAAGTGGAGGTAGTAAAAACAGTAAAGGTGATGGTATTCTCATAAATGAAAACTTCAATTATAACGTTATAGAACATAAAGTAATTTTGAAAGGTCGAATTCAAACTTTAAAACTAGAAATAAGCGATGAAACAATAGTATTAATTAATGTATATGGCCCAAATGACAACGATAAAACCTTTTTTGATTCATTGGAAAAGACAATTGTTGAAAATATTAACGAAACAATGATAATTGGAGATGACTTTAGTGTTGTTCTTAACTTTGAAAAAGTCAAATTAAACGGAAAACAAAGCACTTATAAACAGAATTCAGATAAATTAAACAAAATAATTACAAATAATGGTCTTCATGATGTTTGGAGATTAATAAATCCAGAAAGAAAAAGTTATACTTGGCATTCTAATACTAATATTAAACCCCCGATCTTTTGTAGATTATATTCCTTTCTTATCTCTCAGAATCTAGTTAACGTAGTATCAAATTGCACCATAAAGCCAAGCTATAGGTCAGACCATTCCATCGTAAAATTACAATTTGATATGCTGAATCCACAAAGAGGCCCCGGATACTTTAAATTAAACAACAGTTTAATCCTTAATAGAGATTATCAAAACATTATACGCAGGTCAATAAACGAAATAAATAAAGACGCAAACCCCAATGTACTATGGGAGATAATTAAAGGTACAATTAGAAATGAATCGATGAAATTTTCAATCAAAAAAAAAAGAAGACAACGAGGAACAAGCACGAATCGAAAAGAAACATACAGAATATTGAACATCAGCTAAGCAACCTACCTGGAAATGAGATGTTATTAAATAAATTGAACACTGAACAAAAAAAACTTAATCACTTTTTAGATGAAAAAATTAAAGGCATGTTATTAAGAACAAAAGCTAAATGGATTGAAGGAGCCGAAAAAAATACAAAATATTTTGCAACTCTAGAAAAGAAAAGATCTAAGGAAAAGATAATAACCAAACTCACAGACAAAGGTTCAAATATAGTTAATCAAACTGAAATTATGAACAAAATATACTCATTCTATAGCAATTTATACAAAAAAGACGATAACTTGAAGGACGTGACACATTTTTTCCCTGACGAACATAAACAACTAAACGACGAACAAAAAAAAACATGTGAAGGGTACATGACTGAATATGAATGTGGTTTAGCTCTCAAAGAAATACAGAATATGAAAAATAATGATAACGCTTGAATGACGTAGGGGTGAAAAGTAAAAGTTGCACACTTTTCTTTTTATTCTAAATGTGTGTTTGCCCTCCTCTCGAATCAACGCAAGTATTCTTGACCGCATTGACCTGGCTCCAGTTTCACGAACATTCTTATGTCCCTTATTGTTCTTAACTCCATAACAGTCTTACCACGTCGGCGGGGATGGCATTCCACTCGTGAATTAAGGCAGCAGTCAGCTCATTGATATTGTTGATGACGTGGTGCAACTTTTACTTTTCACCCCTACGTCATTCAAGCGTTATCATTATACCGAGAATGACCTAAATTTAATTTAAGTATAATGCATCATGCAGCCAATAAAAGCTGTCACATTTTGCTACCAAATTTTCCTATATGTTTTATCTAAATGGTTACAAACTTTATCTCTAAGTCAGTGCATAGTTTCTTTTTGGTGTCAGTATATATATATATGTATAAACAATAATCAAAACATCAAAGGGCTAAAAATTAACAATACCGAAGTTAAACAAACACTTTTTGCAGATGATGCAAGTTTCTTCCTGGATGGCTCCGAAAGCTCCTTTTTGAATCTAATAAAAACTTTTGATAAATTTAATCAAACTTCAGGTCTTAAATTAAACGCATCAAAATGTACTGTTTTAAGAATAGGATCATTGCGCCATACAGATATCAAATTTTGTAAATCAAAGAAATTGAATTGGACTTCAAATGAAGCATCCACTCTTGGAATTCACTTCCCAAATGACACTTCCAAAATACTAAAACTTAGCTTAGACCCAAAAATATATGCCTTCCAACATACGCTATATAACTGGAAAAGATTGAAACTATCTATTATTGGAAAAATTACAGTTATCAAGTCGTTTGCACTCCCAAAATTAGTATACCCACTGACCGTTTTAATAACTCCTGAACACTCGTTGACTGTCATTTAAGGGCGAATTTGTTTTGCAAGACCTAGTTTAGGTTTGAGGTTTCAGTTTTGTTGTAGTTTGGTTGAAAAACTTAAACCAATAATGATTAAGATTGGTTTGCAAACAAACAGTTGGTTTAGTCGAATACAAATGACCCACGTGATTTTGATTGTACAAGAACTTACAGTGTCAGAAGACCATAACGATTTAGATCTAGTTGACACAGTCGCAACAAAATCTAATTCAATTTACTAATGTTTTAACCGCTAGCAGTATTGTGATTGTAGACAGGTGCTCGATAAGAAAGTCCGAGTTAATAACTATATAACATCTGTTTTGCAACATTACTATGTGGACGATTTTATAGTCAGGTTCCGATTAAGCAGACAAACATTTGACTTGTAGGTTCGACCGTAGGTTGGTGATTTACAATATCATACATTTACTACTCTCTATACCTTTCGTTGTAGTTTAATGCGCAAAATGTATATACATGCATGTTTATGTTTCAAATGGTGTAACATTACAAGGGAAAATGTTAATCTCCAGTACATGAATAATTTAACGCGCATACAACTAATTGTATTCGTATTAGCTATCTGAATAACAAATAAGTAGTTATGTTTCAAATTCAAATATCTCTTTCAGGAACATGATATGCCTTATACCCATTAGTGACAAAAACATGCATAATAATTATATGCACGCAACGATCAAAGATTTGCCATATCATTGCTTAATTTTCAGACGAGTTATCGCATACCACATGTTTCTACGATACAATAAATATCATATTGCACAGTGTGCATATAATATGCAAATGAGCGGAAAACACCAAATGAAATCCATACGCTGCTTGTTTACAATTTACAAAACGAGTGGTAACATTTATCGTTAACACGCAATTTACTTATATGACAGATTTACTAAGCATGTTCACAGGTACTTGAAGCAAAATAATTAATGTTCTATATATGGACTATTTACTATAATAAGAATATATGACGCACTCTGCTAGGGGGGTCCGGGGGCATGCTCCCCCAGGAAAAAATTTGTAATGGTGTCTTTTCGAGTATATTTTACAACATAGAATGTGAATTTCCGGTAGTCTGCACCTCACCCCCCCCCCCTCCCCCCTTAACTCCCAGTGTACATTTTTATTGCGTTTTTCGTATTTATTTCATTTTTATTTTTTCAACCTGTCTAAAATTATTTTACGCACGTGCGTACGTGCGTAAGCCTAGCTACGCACCTGACGACATCAACACATCTTCAGTTTACACAGGAACTTTTAACAATAATATTTATCTTTGCACGAGGAGCTCAGTCCTTTATCAATCAAAATGTATTAAATTCCGTACACTTGATAGCAATCCGAATCAGAGAGATTGAACGGACTCGCTATATACGCGTGTATAGGCCTACTGAATGACGTCAGATACTTGTTTATGTGATGACGTCATTAAATATATTTATCGATGACATTTTTACTTTATTTACGTTTTACAGTTACGCTTGATATAAGCGAATTGTTAGATACTAGTATATATTAAAGGTAAGGCCACCCTAATGAGAATGTTAATTTTGATTCATTTGGAATACCTTGGTCAATAACAATCCTTAGCCATACCGGATACATAATCTATGTGCCTGCTTGTCATAACTTTTGTTTCTTCAAATTGCCAACTTTCTGGAAAGTAATGATTGCTAAATGAAGTAACAGACATATTGTGAATGTTCTTATAATGTTCTTATAATGTTATTGTAATCACGAACATATAAACCAGGATAAGGGTTATCACTGATGCACAAGATATACCGACCTGTATAGTCTGCACAAAATAACTAATGGAAAAAAATGCTGGTAACATGATATAGAAATACAGTAGTTAATATGATAATGTCACTAGATCTACACAGGGCAAGCAAATCCACAATTCGGCTATCTGCAGCCCAATGGCCTTCAGCGCTAACAAAGCTTTGATTAAACATGGCCCCACATATGAGCGGTAGGCCTACGGTCACCCGGCATAAAATCAGTCCACCATTTTATTTAACTAGTATACATTTGTACGATTATTTGGATAAATCAAACCAGACAAACCGCACCTGGAAGTTCGGTCAGCTTGATTAACCAGTTTAAGATTTGTTATAAACAAATACAGAAACTTGTTTTAGTTTGAATTCAGTTGGTTAAAACAAATAAAAGGCTTGCCAAACCAGTTTTGGATTCAAACCGGTTTGGTACAAACAAATTTGCCCTAAGATAGACATAATCTCATGTGATTTTGATGACATTTTAGTACCACGTGTAATTTGTTGCGTGTTCAGGGTCCGATCTCTCAACATCTCAATAAGAAATCTCAGCTCAATATGGGAGTTTGCTCTAATCAGAGACTAAGTTTGCGACACTCTCATTTTGGATCTCTTGAAAATTTCAGAGAAAAGACTCGTTTCATCTTTTTGGTTTTTAGCGCCATTCAAAACGCCACCGAAACATGTGCATGTGTTAAGTGACCTTACAAAGTATTCTTTATTTCTCAAACATAATTTTATGGAATTAATCAATAATCAAGTTATTGTGTTACCTATACTATTCAACTGAAACAATTACTTTAACAAATTAGTGTTAAGTTTCTTAACATTTTAATGATTAACAAATAATCCCTGATATTCCCTAATCGTTTAATCATATGTTCATTACTTTTAATATAATACGTGCAACGTATAGAATCATTCGGACCTCGTTTATTCGAATTCATCGGATTCGAAATTTTGATTCGAGTAATGCATGGTTTCAAATTACCCATTTCAATTCGACATGCATAAGAATATACATTGGAACCTGATTTTTATGTCGGATGATACCGAGTATTCGGGTAGAAGGTTGTCAATTAAACGAGGTCTGACTGTATATGTAGATCATGACACGTAGTATCTTACATCCCAGTGTATGAGTGTATGATTGGCAGTGTTATATTATGACGCATTGGTATTGTATTAAATCCTATGTCTCATTGTATTAGTTTTCGATCCGGAGTTTTGTATTTATTCCTACGCGTAATTGTTACGCGGGGACATGAAGACTTTTGCGGTTCCCAGCAACATTTGCGAGCGACAAAAACATGATATACATATATCATTTCAAGACAACGAATCATATTGTCTCGAAGGGCATATTATGAAATAAAAAATAATTGGTCAAGAGTTCAATAAAGTTTTGAACAAGAATTAACGAATAGATAACAGTAACACGTTTTGACAGCTGGTACTACAAAATGACGCCTAGTTCAAATAATTGCGTTTTTAATGGCGTCAAGTATATACATGTATACAACCGATTATATCACAAAAATATATATAAATTAATAACCATAATTATTAATTGTATTCTTATTGTTTCTATGGATTCGTACAATACTTTTTTTCAAAACACTTTTTGTCCTTATCAAGTTCATTGATAAGGTCATCCATTTCATTATATTTTAAGCAACTTGTAATTAAAGCAAATCGACGAGTTTTTTACATGTGCGCATTTTCAATTTTCATTCTTGACGGATTTGCATAAAGAATGTGTAGTTGGAAAGACTTGAAATTCGAAATATTTACCCTGTTGAAGAGTCTGATAGAATGAACAATGCACTCTAAACTTTACACATCGATATGTGTGACACCCTATGAAAATCTCGTGCTCAAAGAGACCAAATTATCACTGTCTTGTATGTGTTACGCAAAGACAAATATTTCACTCTATTCGTTGAAACGCGTGAACTTACCATTCAGGGCCCGTATTCAATATACATCTTAAGTTGAAAATTTATCTTAAATCCTAAGATTTCCATTAAATTTAAGGGAATGTACGAACTGTATTGGCGATACAAGTAGTAACGTGTATTTTGTATTGTCATGTGAATACATGATACAGACATACAAGTTTTGATCGGAATAGACTTTCACTGTTGGAGACGATCATTCAACAACGACCAATGTATATCATATTTCGACCAAAACACGATAATTATTTATGGGCCCGTTTTATCAACGTTCTTACGCACAAAATGTTCGTAAGATTTTCTAACGACGTTCTTACGATCGCAAGAGCGTTTTTCAATATTTCCGTACGCATGCAGACGCTACGAATTCGTAAGTTATAACGAAAATGCTACTCGGTGGTTTTAGGCATTCGTAACGTTCGTAACAAATATGATTAATCATGATTTCACATTAATCAACAACATGTATAAACTTTTTAATCAATTCATCTACTTCATATCACATGAAATTGTCTGGCATTACTGGGGGGGGGATACATTAATAAGTATATATTGTTATATACGGTTTACAAATATAACTTCATTTAGTCTCAAAACATTAGTGTCCGGCGTGCAGTAAAAATAGGTGTGCAAATCTATTAAGTATTAAGACATGAAATTGATGACTTTATATATCAAGACAGATTAATTACGGACTCTTATAAATCATTAGAATTACAGTGGTTATGACTGTAAGCAGCATTTCACATTTCTTTAATAATAGTCTGCATCATTAACATCACCAGCTGAATGACATCCTCAATGACATTTGACTTAAAATTGAGTATTAAATCCTCAATAAATTAGATCTTCAAGATCGTGAAAACTCAAGAAAATAATGAACAATTTAAGCAAGTTTTCATCCTTCTGAGCATAGAATACCACTCAATATACTGTTTCTTAAGCTGTGTAGTGGAGTGTGACGAAACGGTAGAGCACCTTATGAGAGTTGGGGTGGGGTCGAGCCCAACACTGGGTGCACATCCACCTGCATTTATATGAAGGTAGCAGAAGTGTAGTGACGTAAGTTGGAGGAGAGCATCGGTGTGGGGTGATGCAGCCAACTGGTTACTACAGTTTGTAGAGCGCCATGCAGGTGTAGAGGGGTGGCGTAAGTTCGAACACCTCATCAAACGCCACACCACTACACTACTTTCATATTTCAGTTCGAACCTCTTATGACCAGCCCCTGTTTATTCGCATCTTAGTCATCAGACATGAAATAGCAAACCTCCTTTTTAAGAAATAGTCTTTTAGTTGGTAGGCATATCTGCCGACATATCTAACTGAATACTGTTCAGTGTTCTGTTACGTTGTACCCGTACTTTTAAGCAGCTGTCCACCGAAGTTTTCTGGTCTTCCTGTGAGAAGTTTGTTTGCCTACTGACAACAGATGGATCGGCGGTTATATTTTTGTTTCTCAACAGACGACTGAGAGACGACGTGAGATACGTCTAGTTTGACATCCGCAAGAAGAGCGTGTACTGATTTTCTGTGCGCACGAACATTCTTATTCGTAAGATCGCAGTCATACATACGGACACATTTTGATAAAACGGTCGTAAGTATTTTCGTAAGAAAACTCTTACGAACATTTCGTATCGTATTATTGATAAAACGGGTCCAACTCAAGACCAAAATTGAATGTTGATATGCGTGTCACAGGCACACTGTTCACCAGTAATAATAGGACATGATTGTTGGGAGTAGAATATATGTGTGTTGAAACAACAGTAGCATACAGACTATCATTGGTCCATGCAGCAGTGGAAATTTAGAACACGACTAAGATATTTTTACTTAAGAAAATCTTAGGAAAGAAATATCTTAAGTTATATATTAAATATAACTTAAAGATAAAAAAAAATTTATCCTTGCTTAAGGAAAAAAATATGTCTTAAGGAAAAACTTAAGAAATATCTTAAGATGTATATTGAATACGGGCCCAGGTCTTCAGTATGTTCCACTTGTGACCCGACGTGTGATTATTATTTGATATAAGTTACAACATATTTGTCAACTTCAACGGTTTAAAATTATTTATTTTTACATCGATTATGAAACCAGTTCTTACAACTTTTACTAATCACTGTCGATGACTGCTTCCTGGCTACAAACCAGTACTCGCGCCAATTTATGTATTGTGAAGGTCGTGATCAAACGCCGCTCATCGCGGGGCTCGAACTCACGACCTTCGGACCAGGAGTCAGGCGCTCTAACCCTAGACCACCGCGCCTCCTTTGTCAACTTCAACGAATTTTATGGTGATAAATGGGACATAGAACTAACATTGGACACAGACATGTTTGAAAGATCTTACTATGACAAAATATCTTTAAAATCGCTATATATGCTTCACAAAACAAACAGTTTGTCATTGTTCGCGTTTATTTGATCTCAGGTAGATGCAAATAAAACGATCACCATACCTTCTGATTTGCTAATAGAACTATAATCATGCACAAAGGATATGAGTATTCATTTAAGTACATGTATCAATATAAGTGTTAAATGGTGTACTTGAATTTATGATAAACAATTTCAATGATTCAAATATGACTGTAGTCTATAAAGACACACTCTTCCAGACTCGAATCTCTGTGTAAAGTAATAACATATTTCTGTACTGGTAAAAACACAGTTAATTCAAGTGTATTGTCAACTATTGTATAACTATATTTCCTTACTAAATGTAAAGAAAAGAGGTGAACAAAAACGCACAGAACGGAATGTTTCAAAAAAAGTCAGTTGCGGCGTTCCATAGTTCTATGTATCAGTCGGGTATACAGTGCTGACTGATAAACGGATATTCGTGTTGCAAGCTGGATATCCCATTGAACATTAAATTCAGAAGGTTAATGTTGCGTGATTTTATTTCGGATTGTTTTTATAAATTCCGGAGTATTGGTGAAAAAAGTGAATCTGGATGAACTTTAACTCACTGGCTTTGTGACGAGGCGAAAATATCATTTTAAATTTTGATTTTTGACTTCGGAATAGACGAGAACCTAGGACAATGATATCAAAACGCACTTTATTTTTCGTTTTCTTTTTTATGAGTTTAAGTTCCGTTGTGTTTATTGCAAGAACTGTAAAAGAATTGATGGTCAAACGGACCAACATAATTCGAAATCCGAATGGTATTGATTTGAATACTCCCCATATAAGAGGTATGATTCTTTTATATTTTTGAAGAATTGTCTAAATCAATGAGAAAGGACAATGCGTGTTAAGATGAACTGTATATTTAACTCTATATGACATATTATTCGGCAATATCCGGTTACAGTCCCACCTGATATTGAAACGTGCGTTTTACGGGATGGAAACCATTGATTCCTTTTAAATGAGTATACAAACATTCTTTAAATATATTTAATTTAATGAATTGACAGAAAAATGGTAATAAATCAATTGTTTTCATTCCGTAAAACGCCCATTTTAACATCAGTTGCAGGCCCGGATCCAGAAATTCCCCACTGGGGGGGGGGGGCAAACATGATAAAAATGCCCCGCACTTGAGGTGGGGGTAGGTACGGGAGGGGTTTATCCCCCTCATTTAAGGGGGTCTGGGTTATCTCCCCCGTATTTTTTTACAATATATACTGACACCAAAAAGAAACTGTGCACTGACTGAGAAATAAAGTTTGTAACCATTTAGATAAAACATATAGGCAAATTTGTTAGCAAAATGTGACAGCTTTTATTTGCTCAGGATGCATTATTCCTAAATTAAATTGAGGTCATTCTCGGTAACGCTTGAATGACGTAGGGGTGAAAAGTAAAAGTTGCACACTTTTCTTTTTATTCTATATGTGTGTTTGCCCTCTGATATACGACAGTACATATGGACATTTATCAGTATCTGTTATATCCTCCTCTCCTACAAATCAACGCAAGTATTCTTGCGGTCAAATGTAAATGTCCAAATGTACTGTCGTATATCAGAGGATAAACATACATTTAGAATAAAAAGAATAGCTTGCAACTTTTTATGTTGCATAGTTTTCAAGTATGTCATAATTCGTGATTTTATGGTAGATTCGAGAGCGATACATGAATTCAAATACCAACCAACATTTAACACAGCGTATTTTGCATATCACACTGCAAAACTTGCTTGTATGAAAGGACCACAATTATGATGGTGTCTTATTACTCAATCTTTTGAATTATTTAATTTTCCCTATGACTCGGTAAAGTTGAAATTAAGAATTTAATGGTTTCGTCGCGGTAATACGAACGTATTCAAAATGCAAGAAAACCATTGTGTGTTTTAGTTTGAATACAAATTCGTTATACAATGAAGAAAATGTAATTTAAGATTTATGCATTTTAAAATGCAATTCTAAAAAGGAAAATGTGTAAATATGAAAGTAGGCTTGTTATAGAAAAACAAAATTATTTTATTTTGCAAAACTTTAGGCCCAAGTATTACATTCCCTTCCATAAATTACTGAATTGTTTAAAATTATTTTAAGAAATTTTATTTTCACTATTTCACACTAAAACAGCACCACGACAGATCTCTTCTCTGTTTTGCCTATTATTCGCCATACTTATTTTATTATCCAATGTTTAAAACCTTCCATGGCTGTTTGTTAAACTGGTCGATCGTAAAACTAGGTGACAACATGATAATTCACATGAAATGATAATTCACATTAACGCACACGCTGATCAATATGACGATATTACATAAAGATACAAAGTTGGTAGGTTTTAGAATTATATAAATTTTAATATAAACCAGCGTGACTTTCAATTCATTCTGTTATGTCTTTAAAGACCACATATTATGAAATAAATATATTGTTATATTCGAAACAATGCACATCGAAAACAAGCAAAGTAATAATCATTTGAATGTTACCTTTAATAAAGTTTATTTATTACGCTTTGTTGTTCGCTCGCATTCTGATATAATTATTTTAGTTACTGGGGGCAAATGTCTTGTTCCATGATTGATACCCCCTTGTTACCCCCCTAATTTCTTCATAGTTATTTTTGATGGTTGGTCAGACGCTTCTTTGCGCTCATTCCCATACACAGAGGGACACAGGAGTTGTTATCTAAAATATGTCCTTATCTTAATTTTATTTAAGGTGGCTCGGTGCTTCCCATTATCGATTATTGTAGAATATCGTGTTACTGGCAATAGGTTTTTTTTATTTTTGCACGCACTGCACGGGAAACCCATGATGATGAACATGTATCGACATAAAAGTATACGCATTGCACAGATATTGTACCTGTATTGTGAAAACATAGGCAAAATTCAATATTTCTCTGCTGCAATTATGCCGAGACTGAATGCAAATCAACGCCTTATAGCCATTGGTATGCTACAAGCAAACTTACGTCACGCTGACGTCGCTGCTCACTTTGGAGTGTCTAGGTTGACTATAACCCGACTTTTAGGCCGTTATCGTGCCCTTGGTTCTGTTAATGACCGTCCCCGTTCTGGTAGGCCCCATGAAACGACTCCTGCACAGGACCGTCACATAAGGACGTCACACTTACGTGACCGGTTTCTTCCATCTACCGTTACTGCTGTTGTAACACATGGTCGTACAAACAACAGAATCAGTGCTCAAACAGTCCGAAACAGACTCGCCGAGCGTGGTATAAGAGCCAGACGTCCGTATCATGGGCCTATATTTACCCAACGTCATCGCGTCTTGAGACGTCAGTGGGCCATTGGACATTTGAATTGGACAAGAAATCAATGGAATACGGTAATGTTCACTGATGAGTCGCGTTTTTGTTTGAGGCGAGGAGATGGACGTGCTAGAGTATACCGTAGGGTCGGTGAACGTTATGCTGACGTCTGTGTGCACGAGGTGGACCGTTACGGTGGTGGAAGTATCATGGTTTGGGGTGGAATATCCTACCAGAATCGCACTCCATTGGTTATTGTGCGTGGGAATCTAACGGGACAACGTTATCGAGACGAAATTTTAACACCAGTTGTCGTACCATTTCTTAACGCTTACGTGAACGTCACGTTGTTCCAGCAAGACAATGCTAGGTGCCATACAGCACATGTATGCCGCAATTTTCTTACCCAACATAACATTAATGTTCTAGATTGGCCTGCTTGTTCTCCAGATTTGTCCCCAATAGAACATCTTTGGGATGCCCTGGACCGTCGGATTAGACGTCGCAATCCCCAAACATTAGCGCAGTTGGAGTTTTTTTTATTCAAGAATGGAATGCCATTCCACAGCGAGATATTCAAACACTTCAATTCTATGCGTAGACGATGCACTGCTGTAATGAATGCACAGGGAGGTCACACCCGGTATTAACAAATTCCAGAACTTAACATTTTCATCTGTCCATTTTCTTATTGATTTTCAAAAAGTTTAAATGAAATTGAAGCATAATAATCAATTTAAATTATGTATCAAAGACCATATTTTCAAAATGCTTAAAAACATATTTATATTACTGACCCACGATAAAATTGTATCCAATTGATTTCATGTATCGTAACTTGTTTGGCTCAGTATATGTAACGAAAAGTCTTCAATTGCTAAATGTGATCTTGCTCGTTCACATACCAAGACAATGTGACAGTATGCGTCAAAGTATACACATGAAAACATTGTCAACAAAATAATGAACATACTATTAAAGTGTTCCTAAACCTTATATACACATATTTGTTTTAATTATTTATTTTGTCAATTATAAACCAAATAAGAATTTTCCAAACAGTTGTAATTTCAAAATAATATGCATTTTAGCGCGGACCATTTGCCAGTCTGTTTGTTTGCTTGGTATTGTGCATAAGTAACAGTACTTTCGTTTTAACATCGGGCGCTTATTCCGATACCTTCATAATCGCCCACTGCTTAATTGTTCTACCACAACTGATATGTTCTATCTCTTAAGCATATCAGCGAGACGTTGCGTTGATTGACTTATGTTCTAAAAGAATGACAGCAAACGTGTGTACATAAATACAAGAGAAAGTTTAGAAATTGTTTAGCCAAATAATTATTGTGAAATATTTGAAGGGAATATGTAGAAAAAAATAAACATAGGTGACGAAATAACACAAACCGAATTTTGCCAATATTGAACATGCAATATTACTGAGTAAGAAATGCACGTACATTTGTGAAATCAAAGCTGGTGTTCCTCAGGGGTCAATCCTTGGTCCTTTGTTGTTTCTTATTTTCATTAATGATATCGTAGTTGATATCAGGTCTTCTATTAATCTCTTTGCTGATGATACAAGTCTGTATGTCGAAGTTCAAGATCCAAACATTGCTGCTAATTAACTCCAAGCTGACATTGATAAGATATCCTCTTGGGCTGCGAGGTGGTTAGTTACATTTAATCCATCAAAGTCTGAATCTCTTGTTGTTTCGAGGAAGCGTAACCGCCCTATTCACCCTACCCTATCTATGCTTGGCCAAAACGTTCCAGAAGTCACAGTTCATAAACATCTCGGAGTAAACATTTCTGAAGATGCAAGCTGGCACATTCACATTGAATCAATAGTTGAAAAGGCTCGGAAAAGGGTACATATCCTGCCGAGATTAAAATTCTTGTTAGATTGGAAATCATTGGATGTTATCTATATAGCCTTCATCCGACCGGGTCTGAAATATGCTGACGTTCTGTGGAGTAATATCACCAAATCTGATTCTGATAAACTTGATAAAATCCAAAATGAGTGTGCTCGTATTGTTACCGGAGCAACACGTCTTGTATCTTTAGAACGCCTTGCAATTGAAAGCAACTGGGAATCCCTTTCTGATAGAAGATACGAACACAGAATGACACATTTCTACAAAATGTACCATAACCTAGTACCTGACTATCTGTCTTCAATAATCCCACGCCAAAGAAATACTCGCTATAACCTCAGAAACGAACATGATGTCCCTGGGATCAACTGTAGAACATCAATGTATCTTAAGTCGTTCATTCCTACTGCTATTCGTGAATAGCTGCAAGTGCTGCATACACGCCTACGTACCAAATGTAGCTCACTCAACTATCACTTGTATCTCTTCTATATTTCTGCAACACCTCTGTGTACATGTGGACAGGATGAGTCAAAATACCACTTTTTCTTTGAATGCCAGCTTCTCCAAATGATCCGCAATACACTGTTTCGGCAGCTTCGGGACTTCGAACTTAGTCTACCCCTACTTCTTTTTGGTGATTCAGCCCTCTCAGACCAAGAAATTACATTTATATTTCACCAGGTTCAATGCTTTATACATGACAGCAAAAGATTCACATAATTCATTACGTTTGCGTGAGACGTCTCTCTCTCTCTACTCTTTCTCTTTTCACCCTTCCTATTACTTTTGCAAAACCTTAAATTCATATAATGTTGTTTTTTTCATCCTAAATAGATTTATATATAATTGTAATACCCGAATTTACTTTCAAAAATGTACAATTCTAGTACAAAGATGTCTTGTCAGGGAGAAGAATTTTATAAGACATTTTGTCTTTCATTCTTATCCTTTTCCATTATGTATTTTTTGTATTTGTTATACTGTGTGCATACATGTGTATATATGGGAATAAAATATGTTTAAACTAAAAACAATGGGCGAAATCTTTTTTTTGTGGAAAAAAATGCCATAAACAGTCTTTGATAAAAAATATAATGTCGTAAAAGAGGGGGTGTCACGGCTTTCAGACGGATGCTTAGACTGCCTGGGCTATGATGTAATGCACACGTCGCGAACGGTCAGGGGATGTTCTACTTGATCATGTATTGAACTTGTGTTGTTGTTGTTTTTCTAATACCATAATGTCCCATGTTTTCTTCTTTGTATTTTTTACTGATGAACAAGAACTGATTGTACACCATTATAAGTAAATTGCATTTTGAAACTAAAAACTCTTCATGTTACATGATATGGAGAATTTGTAAATTTGTGATGCTTCGTTATTTCTCGTTACCTTGCTGACTACTTGTCAATCTGTGTTTGGATCGATAATTGTATACTGATCCGTATCAAACCAACATTATTTTAGCAAGTGTTAAATTTGATCCCTGTTACCGAACATAACTTCTAAACACGAAGGGATATAACTGCTGCAAAGCAGCCATTCAGAGCATACGTGAAAATAAGTATGTATGTATTATAATGAGATGTTAACTAGCCTTTGGAACACGTTTCAAATAAGCCATGGGGTTATTCTTTATCTTATTTAGTGAAGGCGGACAAAGGCAACCAGCAAGTGTACAGCTACAAAGCATTCTTAAAACAATATGATCAATAAGCAAACAAATTAGATAAAAGTTTATATATTTAATGTTTAAGTTTTGGCAACGTTTGGCCACAGCTTACAAGATTTGGGCTGCCGACAACATACAAAGGGCTAGCCCCAACAACATCAACATCAAAGACAATTCAAATCAATATCAATCAACAAATTCACAATCAATATCAATAAACAAATTCACAATGAAGTGTTTGAGCCCAACCCTGGGTAACAGAAATTGGGCTGACCCTTAATTATTATATGAAAATGATTTCGCTGTCTGCCAAATGGGCCCTGCACCCGCAGTCCAGGCGCAACATGGACTAGGGGATGCAGGGACCATTTTTGCGTTAAGATGAGCCAGATATATCTTTAACACAGCGTATATATTTGCATATCACGCGAACAAATATTTTGGTCTCATAACTTAAAAGTTTGAAAAAAGTAATTTCCTTATGACTCATCAAAGGCATTATATTGTGTTGCGTTTATGCAAACATATTCTAGCGAACTGATTCAAAATACTGAAAAGAATCCCTTGTCAGTTTTAGTTTGAATGGAAATTCTTTATACGACAGATAAAATGAATTCAAAGCTTATAACATGTAACATGATATTATATTCACAAGTAGATTGAAACGTTTGCATAGAAATAAAATGTATTTATTATGTAATATAACTCGACTTGAGTTAACATTATCTCACTTTATAAGTTAAATCATGATTTTATAAATTGATAACAAATGGTTAAAATGAAATAGATAGAACATTCTTCTATATTTGAAATGATATTTTCATGTTGTGACATAAAACTGTAAAATTATTGAATATATGGAAAAAATATTCACATTTTTTTTCAATCAGAAAGCAGCCTTTTCCAGACCGCTGTTATTTTCCCAATTCCTTCAATATATTACGACGGTATTTTGAAGTTTCATAAATGCTAACCGATATTTAGACATGCATCTTTTTTTCTTCATCAAAAACATTTAAAGTTTTCATTGTGCCATTTTTTTAACAAAATCTCTACCACTTTACCTTTCAAAGTTTAATTCTTGTAATTCATTAAAAATACTTTAAAGCGGCAAGGCATATTCATGTAAAAAACTAGGCAAACTAACTTCTCAGAGAAAGACGAAAATTATTTGGAGGACAGCTGCTTAAAAGTACTTGGACAACGTAACAGAACACTGAACAATATTCAATAAGATATGCCTGCCTTATATTTCTTAAAACATCATGGGTGATCTGGTATGCTATTGCATGTCTGATGACTAAGATGCGAATGTGTATCCAACAGGGGCTGGTCATAAGAGGTTCGAACTGAAATATGAAAGTACTGTAGAGATGTGGTGCTTGATGAGGTGCTCGAAGCCACGCCCCCCTCTACACGAGCAGGGCGCTCTACCAACTGTACTAACCAGTTGGCAGTATCACCCCACACCGGCTGCTCCTCCCACTTACGTCACTAGACTGCTGCTACATTCATATAAACGCAGATGGATGTGCACCCAGTGTGGGGCTGGACCCTTCACCAACTCTCGCAGGGTGCTCTACCGTTTCGTCACACTCTACTACACAGCTTAAGAACTAGTATATTGAGTGGTATTCTAGCTCGGAAGAATAAAAACTTACTTAAATAATGTATTATTTTATTGAGTTTTAACTGGAAGATTTAATTTATTGAGGATTTAATACTTTATTTTGCAGTCAAATGTCATTGAGGATGTCATTCAGCTGGTGATGTTAATGATGCAGACTATTGTTAAAGAAAATGTGAAGTGCTGCTCAAAGTCACAACCTCTGTAATTCTAATGATTTATAAGAGTTCATAAATTCAATAGGAACAATCAAACAAACCATTAAATTGCCAAATGATAATAATTTACCTGTCTTAATATGTACTCATCCAGTTCGTGTCTTAACAGTTTAAAATTAGGCTTAGCAGTCATCAAATAACAATATTCAATTTAAAAGGTTGTATGACATAGTTGATTCTGTACTTTAAATGTAAACCACACATTTTAATTCCATGTACAATTCCACATACACACTTCTTATTCCATCTTCAAATTACTTTTTGGCTGTCAGTAGTTTTACTGTGTGACAAGTATCTGTATCAAGTAGTATGTATGGGATCATCTTATACTTAGAAGATAACAATAAATACTTATTAATGTATTTATTTACTTTTTTCAGAAATGCCAGACAATTTCATGTGATATGAAGTAGATGAATTGATAAAAAAGTTCATAACTGTTGTTGATTAAGCTGAAATATTAATATGATTTCTGTTACGAACGTTACGAATGCCTATAACCATTTGTAGCATTTTCGTTAAAACTTACGAATTCGTAGCGACTGCATGCGTACGAAACTGTTGATAAAACGCTCTTGAGATCGTAAGAACGACGTAAGAAAGCTGGGAGTTTTTTCTCATCCTTAGTACCAATCACCATACCATCTGCAAATAAGAGCATGTGTTCACACAGTTGATTTACATCGTACTCAGTAAAAAAAACCTTTACACAGAGGTGCAGACCGTTGAGAGACCGTTGAGTGATGAAAAAATGGCCAGATATCTCAACGATATTTCAATGATCGCCCAGCAATCGCCATGGTCTCTCAATGATCTCTCAATGATCTTCTCCTCAAAGTTTTGACTCGGTCCAAAGCAATCTCTCAACGGTCACCGAGGAATGCAATCTCTCAACGGTCTGTCAAGGAGCGCCCAAGGAGCGCTCAACGGTCTCATCGATCTCCCAATGATCTCTCATGGATCCTTTTATAGACGCAATCTCCTTGGTCGCCCAAGGAACTCTCGATGATCCCTCAGTGATCTCTTCCGGTCTCTCAGTGATCTCTCTTGGTCGCACCTGATATCTCCATAGATCTCCCCGTGATCTCTCTTTGTCGCAAAACAAGCGCTCAGTAAACTCCCAGTGGTCACTGCAGGAGGTTTAGTATCCATTTATCTCTCAAGAGTCTTTCAATGAGCGTTCAATGAGCGCTCAAATATCGCTCCAATATCTCTAAGGATCGCCATGAAAGTTGGCCAAACATGCATTTTGATTGCACAACGAGTGCACAGGAATCTCCCAAGCATTTACACAGAAACGCCTTTTTCGGGGCTTTGGGAGATCGTCGAGAGATCGGGCCAATGTTGGATCGCTTAGTGGTCGCCCAACTATCTCCGTGTGTGTAAAGGGGGCATTAGCGAGGTAAAATCATGATTTATGTACCTTAACACAATCCGAGACAGTTTAGCATAGCAAATACCTTAGTCGGTGAACTTATACCATGCATGATCTTTAACTATGGTGTCAAAAGCCTTTTCATAGTCTATAAAATGCGCAATATAATGATTTATTGCTTGAAGTTACCCGATTTATAATACTATATACGATTAAACACAATCAGGTGTACTTTTTTTTATATTTCTAAACCCAAATTGTTCCTCACATGAAATGTTACTGTCCTCGCATCATCAATGCAATCTATTACAAATAGCCCGAGAGAATATCTTGGCCATAGTGTTAATTAACGAAATACCTCTGTGATTTATTTCCCTTCTTGTTAATGGGTACTAAATACTTTCATGACTCTGGAACACACTAGACTCGTATAAGCTATTAAAATTTCGTACAAGATAGAGGGGCTAAAATTTGTTTTGCGTCAATAAAAAAGTCCGAGTTTTTAATATCCTATCACAACCTGGAACCTTGTTTCTCGTCAAGCTTGAGATGGTCTTATAGGAGACACTGCCTTATGTACTTGACGTTCCCTGTAGCAACTTATTCTCTCTCTTTTTCGGCGCAGCCGTACTAACATGGTTTTGCTATTTCCATATCAGTGATTCGTAAACCAATCAAATCTTACGTTAACCACCAAGGCAATTTCGCGGAATTTCTCTTCAACCGAAAAATATTTGTAACCTTGAAGCAGATTGGTTAACATTGTACATAGTGTATAGTAAGTAGTGTTGTTATTCATCACCACGGGGAATTGTCCGGTGTTGGAATTAAGAAGACTTTCTTGGTTTTATGTACCCGTCGCGAACATTTATATTGTTTTAATCAGATAAATCGCTATGTAACATGGATGTGTAAGTTCACGACTTATGCAATGAATAATGATAAACTATAATGAAACAGACTATACTGTGTCTATGAGTAATCACACTACGTTATCAGTCTCCTACGCAGTGATCTCGGGGTTTCTGTAGTATAGCGTAATTGAATGACCGGCAGTCGTAACATTAAGCATTTGTTTATGTTGTACAACAAATTTTAACCTTTAGATTGCAACAAAGTTGCAAACTTCAAGTTGCACCGACCATCTTTTTTAAAGATATTTCTTTTTTAACTTATTCTCTCTCTTTTATATATTGCATTTTCATCAACTGGTTATCCAAACATTCCATATTTATAGTGTCGTCATATTGCATTTTCAGACGAATTTACTTCGCCAGAATCACAATTTATTCGACTGTTTAAGATTTCGTTAATTATGTGGAAAATTGGTCTGTATCAAAACATAATATGGTGATCCTGTTTATGTAACTGAATAGATTAATCCTTTTCCAGAATTGTTTTGGTGCCTTGCAGCTCATATCTGACAATTTTGATTTTCTGACGAACAGTACCGGGCTTTAGCCTTTTTCTTTACAATACTGTGTTTTTTCTGCTTCCAAGAGAGTTCAATGTTTTTAATTGGAAGTATTTCTAAAAGTATCTTCTGTCATTATGAAAAAGTTTTGGCCATTCGGCATACGTCATTAAACCACGTATCTTTATTCGATTTAATTTTGTTTTAGGGATATATCGTTCTACCAATGTATTGTATGGATATTTGTACATGACTTATATATGTCTTTGTTGTATTTAAAGCCGCGGCCGTGGTCCAGTGGTTAGTGCGCTGGACTTGTAACCCGGCGATCCGGGTTCGATTCCCGGTCGCGGCAGGTCATACCCTTCCATGAAAATTTGACAAAAATGTTGATTTTCCTCCACTTTGGAGAAGTTGCCGGCTCCTTGTGGAAGGGTAAGTTAGTACTGGATAGAACTTCAGGAAAAACTGGTTAGGTGAACCGGCCGCCGTATATAACTGAAATATCGTTGAGAAACGGCGTTAAACCCGATGAAACAAACAAACAATTGTTGTATTTAAATCAATTGTGTCGAATTCATTTTCTTTATTCGAGGTGATCTTTTCAAAATTTGGCGTTCATTTTCTATGTTTTTTTAAAACTCATTTAGTCTGTTTTGATCCCATATGACATGTTCAAATGGCGTCTTGGTATTCGTTTTTTTATTAGAGACGTTGTTTCGGCAACGTATTTTAAAAGTAATTGGGCAATGATCAGATTGGTCCATTGAAGTATGTACCATAAAATTTACCCTGCTACAAAGCATTATTTTCGTATTTCAACTACCTTTATCTATTCTTTCGTTGACAATAGACAGTTCATGTTAGTGTTCAGACAGGGATGTATCCAGACAAAGCCCTTTGAACAAAGTGGTGATAAACACAATCCATAGGGTATTAATAGTGGAAAAGCTAAAAGAAGCTGTAAAATATTTAACACCATCTATTACTTTAATATCAATACGACTTTTGTGCGTTATTTGAAGTTGTTTAAAACATTGAAATAAAATCCAGAATATTAAAATATAATTCTTATATTTGAAATCTACATTTCAAGACATTACTTTTGATAATCATAAGAACTAAGCAAAATGAAATTTGAATTTAATAATTATGCAATATAATATCGCTAATTATGTAATAAGAATATGACGTAAAAATAAGAATCATAATAGTTCTAACTCGGGAAATACCATTTTATTTAAACTTAGTAGTAATGTGCGTTTCCGACCGATGAAAAATAGTATCACGGAAAACAGCGATACCATTTACTACGACCATATTATTGGCTAACGCATGAAGGTTAAAACACGCTGTTAAGGAGCGTAGGCGTCGCCAAAAATAGTAACGAGGATCACGTGGTCAAAATTTCGGTCAATATTTCATACCGTTAAAACGACAAGAGTGTGCCTTGCAAATTTACAAAAATACTCAAACATATTCAGATGTTAATAAAATGACTCCGGTTCATTGATTTGCAGAAAATCATAGAAAAACTCACAGATCTCGATGTCCGAAATGTCAAACGAAAGTAATGCATATGGCCATTGCCAGAAATATTTAAGATTTTTACTTGATAGTCTCCCTTGATTATCTCTGATTCTCCAAGGTGCGAGACTAATTGAATTGTCTCCCTTAGACATCGATCGCGGGGAATGCGTCACGGATAAAAAATCGATACAGGATCGATATTCGTTCGCGCCTTGATTAGCCACCCCGCTGTGTTTAATCAGCATAATGAAATTGCCCCGGGCTGAACTAATTTATCAGAATGTATTATACATTTATGACACTTATATTGTAGCCTCTTTCGAAACAAATAATTTAAAATTGGTTCTGTCTTGTTTTTTTGCAGATGGTAGCTACTTAGCTTTCTAGCATCGCAAAGCTACATTTGTCTTTTTTCAACACAAATTATAATGACACTGAAAAAATACAACTACTTATTTTGTATGTTACATTTATAAACATGACCTCGTATTTTGACGATGGAATGCAATTATTTATACCGTCATCATATGTGCATTGGTGATAATATCTAATTGAAATAATTGTGATATATTATGTACAAGTGTGTACACCGGACAATATGTATAACATTCACGCCTGTAGTTTGAATAAAGTATAAGCAAAGACCTAAATAAATGGTATTTAGGTCTTTGGTATAAGTGATAAGTTTTATCATTTTTGCAAAAAACATCAAGCTACGTTGTCTTACTATTGAAGCGAAATTATGCATACGAAAAGTATTTAGTGTATATTATTCATTGAATGATCTCTCTGTCGTCTCTTTTCTCGAAAAACGCTATAAAACCTATAAAACGAATATCAAACCTAGTGGTTTTAAATTTACATAACATAAGTTATGCAGGCTATTTGTCTAAATAACTGTAACATCTGTATTACAATATTAATATCATATTTTCACTTTTAAATATCAAGTTAAACAATATCATTATAAAAAATGTATTTATATTGTAATCGTGTTTTAAATTTTACACCTTTACAGATTAAAAAGTCAATTTATAATTAACCACTCCAATATTTTATTTCAAGGCTATTCTATAAAATGTCACATTTCCCCCCAAAAAATTCTCTATAAAGAGCACTAATTGTTAATTAACAGCTTGTATAATCGCTGCTTCCGGCTTGATCACTTCAGTTAGATGTCATGCTGTACACGCACTGTTGGATACTGATCACGCGTACACCGCAATATATTGTGTATATTTAAAATTATATGGGAATAAATATTGTACTTTAAATATAAATACTTTAAATATGTATCTAAAAATGGGACATTTTATGAAATTACAGTTTTTCGTGTGTTTTTCAGTTAAAGATATAAGGACCAATAAGGATCAATAATAACAATTTTAAATCAAACGGGGAAGCATGAAGATAATAATCAATCATAAAATAATTTATATCATTTTAAAAATGAAACATTGAAGTTTGTGCTCATATGTGAATAAATTATGTGAATTAAATAACAAAAACATTATGATCATTTAAAAAACTGTTTACTCTATATTTCAATAGCCACACATTGAGCGAACTGACAAATCGATACCGCCGATAGCGTATTTTCAAGGGAGACAATTTCATCAATAAGCCAGCGATTTGCTTGGGATTTCTGGCAATGGAACATATTTACATAATTAGACTGTTTGTACGTTAAATTTAATTTCAGGTTAATTCGTCGTTTAAGCCAATGCAAGCGAGTTTAGTTCGAATACATACGGTAAATGTTGTGTGAAATACTTCTGAAGCAAGATACCGATCTGAAGTTAATGACAAGCATATGTCGTTCAGTGTAAATGTTTATTATATCATAGTTGAGTCCCAGCCTTACTGTAGCATTCGAGTTGATTGGTGCAATGTATTATTTTTAGACCAAAACTTTGAAAGTTTTTGTTGTTTCTGCTAACTTTTTTCATTTTTCACTTCCAGAGGAAATTCAGCAGAATGGTTTCGGTGAAAGGGGTATTCGAGAAACAGCTACAAAACTTGATGATCAGTCAAACCAGAATAAAAATGATTCAACACATCATATAGTATTATACCACTTCTATCACACATTATTAAAATGGAAAGCAAAAGCAGTCGATATGTCTAAATGTAGTGAATACAAAAATTGTGTTATAAGGCACCAAAATAAGTGTTCAAACGAATCAATCGACGCCGACGCAATTGTTTTCCAAGGCAATCATATGCCACGTGACCTACCCAGGAGATTAAACACAAATCAAGTCTTTGTATATGTAAACATCGAGTCCCCACAGTATTTGCAAATGGTCAAACTGACTGGCAACGGAATGCAAGAGTTTTTTAACTGGACAATGTCATACAGATTAGATTCCGATATTCCATATCTGTACGGGTCGATAATTCCCAGAACTTTGTCAAATTATGACATTTACCACAACAGCGAAATGACCGGCAAACATTATAACTATCGGGATTTTTTAAACTTAACAAAACAATGGCCGAATAGACACGATGGAATCGAAGACAAAAACTACGAAGCTATATTTCAGGAGAAAACCAAATCGTCAGTATGGTTTGTAAGTCATTGCAATACAGCGAGCAAACGCGAGAAATATGTTATCGAAATGAAGAAATTGACAAATGTGGACATATTTGGTGCATGTAGCCCGACAAAGAACATATGCCCGAAATCGCAAAAGAACTGCATTGGTGACATAGAAACAGTATATAAGTTTGTATTAGCGTTTGAAAATTCGCTGTGTGAAGATTATGTGACTGAAAAAGTGTATAATCGATTCGATATGGACATTATAACTGTAGTTTTTGGTGCCCAAAACTACAGTAGATATCTCCCCAAGGGTACGTACATAGATGCCAATGATTTCGCTACCCCAGCTGATCTCGCCGAATATATGAATTATGTTGGATCGAACAAAGATGTGTATTTAGACTACCTGAGGCTTAAGGACCAATATAAGGCCATAAAAGAAAACGATCACGTGCAGCTCGCTTACTGCACATTGTGTTACCGACTCAATAAACTAAAGGAATACAACAATCAAGCTGCTCCTCTGGCAAGATGGTGGAATGGACCAGGAGTATGTAACAATCCAACAATATTAGATTCTAAACTCAAAAAGCGAGGGAAAGTATCAAAGATACATGTGCCAAAATGAGGTTTTGTTATTCCGACCAAGTCCTTGGGCAGCAAAAAGTGAATAAACCTGTATTTGTTGTCTTTGTGATGATGGTGACTGGTGAAGCTAGGATGGAATAATAAAAACAGACACAAATATCGTTGTCGAAAAAGGGCTTTTTTCTTAAAGTCGAAAACACTGCTTGACATTTTTTACGTCATAGCTGCTTGAACATGAGCATTTAGTTCGAAAACGGACATATTTTAAATACCAGTCATTGACAAAAATGGATGGAGTAGTTTGGCTTTGTCAGGCTTATCAACATTTGTAAGAAAAAAAGAGAATACAGTAATAAACATATCAGTCATCTTTGAATGGACTACATATACTAGGAAGTGTTGTTGGCGCATGAAGCATAAACACACAACTTTGATGTTAACAAGCTGCCCTGCGTTCTGTAAAGGTATTTCAGGCTATCGTTTCGTACGTTTTGCAATTTGTTTCCCCATTGGCAGGCAATATGATACGGT
This sequence comes from Mactromeris polynyma, assembly GCA_032209605.1. Taxonomy (NCBI): domain Eukaryota; kingdom Metazoa; phylum Mollusca; class Bivalvia; order Venerida; family Mactridae; genus Mactromeris; species Mactromeris polynyma. The sequence continues at coordinate 14,695,052 of JASFXZ010000014.1, read as the reverse complement.
GGGCCAGGGATACAAAACAAAACGTTCGCAACTGTTAGCCATAACTGAACGCAGGGCTGGTTAACGTTTTATTGCAGCATTAAATTACAAGAAACCAATGTATTAATGTAAAATATGTATCATTTCAGACGGTTGAAAGTTATACCCAACCATTTAAGTAAAGACTCTAAGAACCCGTCACTTTTTGTAATATACAGTGGCAGGAATAGGCTTATTTCAAGATTAGTTATAGTCCCCGATCACCAATTAAACAATATGTTATAATTATTGGTTCTACTGCATAGATGTTTTTATTATGTGCTTGATTAAACGTCTTCTGGGAACATTTATTCATGTAGTCATACTATGATAGTCTGTGTGTATCTTGTTCAGTGAGATTTTCATGAAAATCTCATGCTTTGACTCCAAAAAATGTATAAAAGGCTGAGTTACCAACACTTGTGCTCAGTACAAGGACATTTACAAGGTAGATTTTACCCTTGTCACGAACTCTGCCAACTATTTAGAAGTACATTATGGGTCCATTTTGTTACTTTTAGCGGGATTCAAAATTAGTAAAGTCAAAATTCTGTTTCATCTCCTCATAAATTTATGCTTTTTTATGTAGGGTAGACCGTTCTATGATATATAAAAAAGCCGGCTATTCGTTGGATTTGTTCATATGCCAAAACTAAGCCAGTCTACCGCTACCGCAACCCCACTCACGGCGACTTCGGGCACTGATCCCGGGGCAACCCGGCATTTTACCCGGGTCGATATTGGGGAAAACAGGAGGGCACATGGTAGGCTTTATCATATTTATAAATGTAATATCAGTTCATTAACATAAAATTTTAAAATTGCGATCCAGCCTAAAATTATGCGAGTTCATTTTTATATATAAGTAGCGTTTCATGGGTATTAAGGCTATTTTATGCAGCACGTATTAAAATAAACAGCATTAATTACACATAAGCCGATATAATACATTGCATCGTTCGATCACATAAAGCGAGAAAAACATTCATTGTGGTAAATATAAACGCAAAAAGTGTCAAGTAATTAGTAACACAAGTATGACTTAGTTGAAAGCTGTATTGATATTGAAATACTACGTGTACATATGTATTGTGCTCATTTATATTCATGTTATACTATGTTAATGTCATATTCATTTTGTTTACTTTTTTTCATTTGTTTGTGTTTTCTTACCATTTCATAAAGTTCTGTCTTTGCCATAAAGTTTGTAAATGGCCTAAGGCAATTATCTTTGACGTTTTGCCAAGAAACTTTGAAACTTGATATTACCGGAATGTTTTAAAACTAATGATAGGGCGCCATTCATTAGGATATTCTGATAACAATCTTAACGGATATTCTTCCACTGCAACCAGCGAAGTTCTTTAGCAAAAAAAGATAGACAATTCACCAAAAGTATTTGTAATTCTTAAATAAAAAGTAAAGTAATTGTATAACATTTTTTTTAATTATTAAAAATCCGACTAAATTCAATACTTAAACATTCATGTGCCAAATTATGAAATGTCTGGGAAAAATGTATCTTCGTCTTAAATAACGAATGGTGAATTTGTACAATGCACAGACATACTTATATCATGACAATTATGTTATCCGATGTGACTGGATTATCAAAAAACGTAATTTAAGCATATTATATTCAAAATAATAACGTATAGTCAATCACAATCGCTCAGGTGAACAAAAACTATTTAAATCATTTCAATAATGAAAACATTTATTGATTTTCACATTCGCTTACATTTGTTTTAACATTGAGTTATGGTGTATTGTATAGGTCTGTCCATCTATATGAATATTTGTACTAGTGATATTATGAAATTATTGACAAGATACATTTCAATGTTCAATAACATTCCGTCGTCTCCTCGTGAAACACCTTACACTATCTGTATAAATAGTGAACAAGCTTATCTTCGTTCTTTTATGATTCCTGTTGTTTTGTTTTTCTTTCCACAATCTAGGTGAATATACAAGAGTAACAACTATTACATTTTTTTTTTAAATTATATTTATTTTTTTGTATTTTTTTTTTGTATTTTTCTTCCTTCTCCAACTCAAATTGTTAATACTAAGTCACGTGATTTATTGTATTGTATATTTTGTGATGAACATTACTATGTACAATGTACACGTCTTTCAAATAAACTTCTGTTCTGTTCTGTTCTCGTTGTTGATATGTTGGCGTTATAACTAAATTCCGAACATAACTTAAACGTTAATTGTTACGAATACGAGTGAGCTTTTTAAAAAACAACAGTTAATAAGTGTTAATGATTCCAATCAATCATGCACGTATATATTACGTATTTATACCGAAACAATTTACATAGAACCGCAATAAAGCAATTTAGATGGATTACTTTCAACACTAGCGGTCTAATCAATTTTATGAAAAATAAGAAAACATTTTGTTCAATATTGTCACGAAATATTATATTTCGGCAGTTTAAAACGACTGTATATGATTTGGACTAACTACATTAATTCGAAACATTTCGAAGTATCTTATAGGATATAAGTACTACTTCATTCGTAAATATATTGACTTGCATTTTTCCATACAATTTACCTAAACTATTGTACATATATTCGAAATAGACAATAGATGCTTCAAATTTACATCATGTCTAGGAAATCATGATTCATTTTTCGTTCTTTTCATATCCTTTTACGAACATAGGTGACCTCTTGCGCTTGTCAATTAAATATTCTATAACTATATGTATAATGTTTCTAATTATATCCCAGGTGACATATGTAATGTATGTGTATGTAATGTTGAACCTGACCACTTTTACAAAGTGTACTCTGTTTATTGGTTCCATGCTGTGAAGGTGATTGACCCCCAACTGTGCAGATTAGGGAAATATCCATTGGCTCTATGCCACTGCTATGAAAAACGCGTAAATTATTGGTAGAAATCTATGTGAAACAACAGCGAAGTAATGACCTTAACTTCTCATTGGTCCAAATTGAAAAGAAGGCGGAGCATACCTCCCCATTTCGTACGGATATCTGCGAGCTCGGGAGCAGATTTCTATACTTTGTGTTTTACGTCAAATAAAATGTTTTTAATTGTATTTCGTCATTGAAATATTATTTGATTATGTACACGGTCATTATATAAACCGAATTTTATATTTAATTATTTTTTAAAATGTAATTTTCTGCCTAATATGGCCAAAGGTCATAAACGGAAAGCGGTTCTAAGTGTCGGATAGTACTTAATCACATAACATTTAATAAAAAAATATAAAAAGTAACATTTTAATGTCCCGGGTGTTCGGCGACTTTTCATGTATCGCGTGTAGAATAGCCATATGATGGGAAATAAAGTTGCATATTATCTGCCTGAAACATACCATTTAGATTTGAACCCACAATTGAATAAACTGATAGAATTTTTCTTAAACTGCCCTCTAATCGCAACATTTTGCCCTTTAATCATAACATTTTGCTACATTTTGCCCTCTAATCGCAACATTTTGCCCTGTAATCGCAACATTTTGCTCTCTAATCGCAACATTTTGCTACATTTTGCCCTCTAATCGCAACATTTTGCCCTGTAATCGCAATATTTTGCTACATTTTGCCCTCTAATCGCAACATTTTGCCCTCTAATCGCAACATTTTGCTACATTTTGCCCTCTAATCGCAACATTTTGCTACATTTTGCCCTGTAATCGCAACATTTTGCTACATTTTGCCCTGTAATCGAAACATTTTGCTACATTTTGCCCTTTAATCGCAACATTTTGCCCTGTAATCGCTATATTTTGATACATTTTCCCTGTAATCGCAACATTTTGCTACATTTTGCCCTCTAATCGCAACATTTTGCTACATTTTGCTACATTTTGCTACATTTTGCCCTCTAATCGCAACATTTTGCTACATTTTGCCCTCGAATCGCAACATTTTGCTACATTTTGCCCTCTAATTGCAACATTTTGCTACATTTTGCCCTCTAATCGCAACATTTTTCCCTGTAATCGCAACATTTTGCCCTCTAATCGCAACATTTTGCCCTGTAATCGCAACATTTTGCTACATTTTGCCCTCTAATCGCAACATTTTGCCCTGTAATCGCAACATTTTGCTACATTTTGCCCTGTAATCGCAACATTTTGCTACATTTTGCCCTGTAATCGCAACATTTTGCTACATTTTGCCCTCTAATCGCGACATTTTGCCCCTTAATCGCAACATTTTGCTACATTTTGCCCTGTAATCGCAACATTTTGCCCTGTAATCGCAACATTTTGCCCTGTAATCGCAACATTTTGCTACATTTTGCCCTCTAATCGCAACATTTTGCCCTGTAATCGCAACATTTTGCTACATTTTGCCCTGTAATCGCAACATTTTGCTACATTTTCCCTGTAATCGCGACATTTTGCTACATTTTGCCCTCTAATCGCAACATTTTGCTACATTTTGCCCTGTAATCGCAACATTTTGCTACATTTTGCCCTCTAATCGCGACATTTTGCCCCTTAATCGCAACATTTTGCTACATTTTGCCCTGTAATCGCAACATTTTGCTACATTTTGCCCTGTAATCGCAACATTTTGCTACATTTTGCCCTGTAATCGCAACATTTTGCTACTTTTTGCCCTGTAATCGCAACATTTTGCTACATTTTCCCTGTAATCGCAACATTTTGCTACATTTTCCCTGTAATCGCAATATTTTGCTACATTTTGCCCTGTAATCGCAACATTTTGCTACATTTTGCCCTGTAATCGCAACATTTTGCTACATTTTCCCTGTAATCGCAACATTTTGCTACATTTTGCCCTCTAATCGCAACATTTTGCTACATTTTGCCCTGTAATCGCAACATTTTGCTACATTTTGCCCTCTAATCGCAACATTTTGATACATTTTGCCCTGTAATCGCAACATTTTGCTACATTTTGCCCTCTAATCGCAACATTTTGCTACATTTTGCCCTCTAATCGCAACATTTTGCTACATTTTGCCCTCTAATCGCTATATTTTGATACATTTTCCCTGTAATCGCAACATTTTGCTACATTTTGCCCTCTAATCGCAACATTTTGCTACATTTTGCTACATTTTGCTACATTTTGCCCTCTAATCGCAACATTTTGCTACATTTTGCCCTCGAATCGCAACATTTTGCTACATTTTGCCCTCTAATTGCAACATTTTGCTACATTTTGCCCTCTAATCGCAACATTTTTCCCTGTAATCGCAACATTTTGCCCTCTAATCGCAACATTTTGCCCTGTAATCGCAACATTTTGCTACATTTTGCCCTCTAATCGCAACATTTTGCCCTGTAATCGCAACATTTTGCTACATTTTCCCTGTAATCGCAACATTTTGCCCTGTAATCGCAACATTTTGCCCTGTAATCGCAACATTTTGCTACATTTTGCCCTCTAATCGCAACATTTTGCCCTGTAATCGCAACATTTTGCTACATTTTGCCCTGTAATCGCAACATTTTGCTACATTTTCCCTGTAATCGCGACATTTTGCTACATTTTGCCCTCTAATCGCAACATTTTGCTACATTTTGCCCTGTAATCGCAACATTTTGCTACATTTTGCCCTCTAATCGCGACATTTTGCCCCTTAATCGCAACATTTTGCTACATTTTGCCCTGTAATCGCAACATTTTGCTACATTTTGCCCTGTAATCGCAACATTTTGCTACATTTTGCCCTGTAATCGCAACATTTTGCTACATTTTGCCCTGTAATCGCAACATTTTGCTACATTTTGCCCTGTAATCGCAACATTTTGCTACATTTTCCCTGTAATCGCAACATTTTGCTACTTTTTGCCCTGTAATCGCAACATTTTGCTACTTTTTGCCCTGTAATCGCAACATTTTGCTACATTTTCCCTGTAATCGCAACATTTTGCTACTTTTTGCCCTGTAATCGCAACATTTTGCTACATTTTCCCTGTAATCGCAACATTTTGCTACTTTTTGCCCTGTAATCGCAACATTTTGCTACATTTTCCCTGTAATCGCAACATTTTGCTACATTTTCCCTGTAATCGCAACATTTTGCTACTTTTTGCCCTGTAATCGCAACATTTTGCTACTTTTTGCCCTGTAATCGCAACATTTTGCTACATTTTGCCCTGTAATCGCAACATTTTGCTACATTTTCCCTGTAATCGCAACATTTTGCTACTTTTTGCCCTGTAATCGCAACATTTTGCTACATTTGCCCTGTAATCGCAACATTTTGCTACTTTTTGCCCTGTAATCGCAACATTTTGCTACATTTTGCCCTGTAATCGCAACATTTTGCTACATTTTCCCTGTAATCGCAACATTTTGCTACTTTTTGCCCTGTAATCGCAACATTTTGCTACTTTTTGCCCTGTAATCGCAACAATTTGCTACATTACGCATTTTAGGCAGACCCCAAAAAGTTGTACAAGTTAGTGAAACGTGCAGATAATGCCAGTTTTGTTTACTCCATCGAGAAGTCGCAACATCAAATGACTCGCGAAAACGTGTGATGATGCCTTACAATTCGTTTATTTCTTACAGACGGGAACAACAACGCATCCTGTCGATTAATGCCTCTTATGTCTTTAAATCACCCACAAAATACGCATCATAAACGTCCTCTTGTCATAGAAATAACACAACATCGTATAAAATCACCGCTGTCAATCCGATACACCCCATATTATTCACGTGACCTTTGAACCGAACCAAAGTGAAAGTACTTAGGCTGGATCCCGGCTTTTTCTTATTGGTAAGTACGCAACATAGCTCAAGTACAATATATGCATATTTTGTTCCCGCGAGTGTTTGGGTTATAGGTCGCGTGAATAATAATGAGCGTTATACGGCTGCGGTGAAGGCAGACATTTTTTTCCGTAATTCGTAAGATTTAATCAGCAAGTTTCTTTGGTGTTCTTTCTTTTGCGATCTCAAATCCGTTTTCTAGCTGATATCGCAAATGCTTACCGCTATTTTTTGTTAGACAGGGACTACTTTCTTCAGGAGTGTGTGTATATTTGGCGGTTCAATATGTAAGAGTTGATCCGATGAGTGGCCGCGGATTTCGTCTACTATAGCAATTGGCTTTGACGAGCCACTTGCTAGAAATGATAAATTTGCAAGTCAGTAGCTATTTTTAGATTCCATTGTTCGAGATGACTACATCAATGGCACGTAATCTACTTAGTAACCTGGTCTAGGGTCCCGGTTTAGGTATTTTGTCGTTTTACAAGGAAGGTTGCCATTCCGGGTCGTGGACTAGGTCACTATTTTGAATCTCAAGCAGTTTCAAGTTTCAAGTTTATTTACGCAAATCTGCGTAGACAACTAAAGAAAACGCTGAAGTTTTTTCTCAGACGGTAATTTTATCACCCAATTCAATGAATGTCAAATAGCGTGCCAATATCTAGTTTTATCGCATACCCGTGTATGTTTTAACGATGCAATACATATCATATTGCACAGTGTGCACATGAGCGGAAAAAACAAAATGAAATCCATACGCTGCTTGTTGACAACAAAGACCTAAATACCACAGATGCGCAACTCGGCCAGATATCGTAAACCCCCGCGGAAAATAAAATCTCGCGAGAGCAGGTTAACGTTTACCAGATAATGGCGCATCGATACGATGTTAGCGGCAGACGTAGTCTAAAACAATATATTTTGTCAAAATATGAAACTCACTGTCTGTTTTGTTATTCATACACACATTAAATATATATTGTTTATATTGGTCCCAGCTATGATTTCTTGAATGCTGTTAATGCAAAAACTTGAATATATTGTAACGTAATATTTTTTATATGCTTAAACTTAATACAAAGATTGATCGTTTGATAATAATGAATACATTGTCCGATTTTTACGAAAACATGAATAAATTTGCGACTGAAAGTCAGAGGCGAGATTCGGCGTTTCATTCGAGCAAATACCTAAATGGTCTTTTTGGTCTTTGTTTGGAGTAAAGGATCTTTACTTTTATTAATTATTTATCATTGAAAGCTTCTTTAAGCGAATAATGGTTTCAACACTGTCCAAACTGTGTTTTGAAATGCAATACAAAATGGCGACGGCTAGCATTTTTTCAAATCTCGCGCACCTGTTTCGTTTCTCGGATCGTCGAGTGATCGAACGAGACTTCGTTCTATGGTCCATACTAGTAGCGCATCTATGGTATTTAGGTATTTGTTGACAATTAACAAGACGAGGAGTAATAATAAAAAAATATCCATATTGCCAACGTTTGATGCATTAAATGGGAATGCTTATGAACGCTGCAGCAAACACAAAAAGAAATATGATCATATTTACCGTTTACATGCAAGTTATGACAAATCTACTAAGCATGTCCAGCAAAATTCTCCCAACCTTCCTATCCAGTTCAGTAAATTTATTCCATCTCAAACGATTCGTGTTTCAGACGACATCAACACGTCGTCAGTGTACACAGGAACTTTAATCAACATATTTATCTTTGTTCGAAGAGCTCAGCCCTATATCAATCCAAATTGACTACATTCCGCTTACTTGATAGCGATTCGAGTCAGAGAGATGGAAAGCACTCTAAGACCACCTCGATAGAAATACAAGTTTTCAAGGGCACCAAGAGTGGTCGTATTATCGATGTTTTATTTGTAGAAACATTCATGTATTACAGCATTTTGTCCGTGATTGCTTACTCTGTAACATAGTAGGCCTACAACAGCAAGATTTTGTTCTGTGTTTGATCGTAGACAATTTTCATATGTGATAAAAAACTGCCAGAAAAAGATTATTATAAGTGCTGTTGAATTTTCCCAACATATGAATACTGATGATACATCAACCTTGCTAAATATGTCTATCTTTGGTAAAACGATTCTAACTATTTACAACAATTCCAAGTATTATTTTCTTTCTCCAGGGCACAAAAATACTTACACAGAGAGGATATTCGAAGGAGTGACAAATACATCACTGAAAAACTAAAGAAAAATGCAATACAGATCATTGTAGACTTCCTTGATTGTATATGCGCAAGGGAGACAATCACTACGTTTATAAATTGGTTGGTGTATAGTTGTTTCCCTTCTTGTAGCTAAGAATTGGTGCTCAATCTGACCGAATTACATATATCATCCTTAGCGTTTTTAAATCAGATTGCGTTGGAGCTTTACGTTTTTGTACTTTTAGGTTAATTAAAAGTGAAATTTCGTGAATGTGAAGTGGATATTGCATGATTTGTTATCATGAATTATTGAATTTGTTAGACAAGTGTCCGTAAAACGATAAGCAAAACGAATTTAATTATGTACATTCATGAATTGTAAATACTAGCACTTATCGGTAAAAGCGAATTATTTCACCAATGTGACAAGGTAGCACTGTACGTTCGTTGTGACATTACGTCATTTGTTATGTTTCACTACTTTCATCACATAGGTCAATATGAAATCGGACCAATCGGGGAAGACTTGCTTGTAATTATGAATAAAAATACAAATGATTACATACCCAGCTTTCCGTGCCTTTTAGCTGGCTTGTCGCAGTGGATTGTCTCCCTTGAAAATGACCCGAAAATCGATATCGAGTTTCCAGCTCTACCAGTTGTTATCGATAGATTATAGATGGAAATTATTTTCATACGTAAATTTAAACCTTTTATCTTAATACTAGAATATTTTAGCAGTTATGACAATATTCTTCAATTTATTCTCTTTCATTTAGTGTAAACATATTTATTCTTACTAAACATCTTCTTGCTTCCAATTTGATTTTAAAAGTATCACCTCTCATTACATAGAACATAGAGTAAAGATCAGTAAAATTGTCCATTTCCAAAAGTTTAGGGGCTAATAAGTCATATTTTCCAATAAGTGGAAACATTTTAGTAGTTATGTCTGTTTTCCTGATTAAATGATCAATATCATGGTGTTTTTATTATATTACATAATTAATTGCTTCTTGCTTCCATTCTTTGTTAAAAAGTTAGTAATGTACTAAAAAAAACTCGATTTTCTTTCATTGTTGTTGTTTTTGTTGTTGTTGTTGTTGTTGTTGTCGTTACTATCAGTGTGTTAATCATATGCAATCATGTCGGTTGTTATTGACTAGATCCGTTTTTGTCAAGGCGGAATATAATTATTATTGAATTATTTTAATATTGAATTATGAAGGGAAAATCTTTTCAAACCGTGATCAATCAACTTTCGCGCGCAAACACCGACTTAACTTTCTATACTTTATCGAGATGCAAATATTATGTTTCTGTGATTGCCTTTTTCCTCATTGTCCTTTTTAATTTTGTTTATGGTCACTTTATCACATTGAAATTAGGAACGGATAAAACAATAATTTATATCTTAATTGAAACACATTCCAATAGAGGTAGATACACATATATATTAGAGCTCAAATTATGTCATTTCAATGGCACTTTTTTCCTGAAATGTGGATTATCTTTCATGTTAGCATTTTAGTTTTTAACGATTTTTGTTGAGAATAGTCAGATTTAGTTCTGTTCGGTTTTAATTTAGATACAATAGGTATTGTTGTGTACGCTTTATCGGCGTCCAAACACGGCATCTGATGAAAGTGATATATCCGAATATAGCGATTATACAAACTGTTAATTAACACCGAAAGCGCTTTTAGGGGTGAATTTGGGGAAATATAGAACTTTTATAGAATAACCTCGAGATGAAATATTGGTATGGTCAATTATAGTGGGTGGTAATATAACTACAACTACAAATAGATATACAGCTTGACGTTATGATATGTAAAGGTGTGAACTTTAAAAACAGTAAACAGTGAACAGTAAAACTTGATTACAATCAAAACAATGTTGGCGATGATTCTGTTTAACTTTATACTGAAGTGAAAATATTAAATGCCAAATCCTGTTTTTTTAATTATTCACAGAAGTCAATCGTTATCATGTTAGTATTTGTAGTGCTATTTAAGGTTGTATGCCATGCATAATTATTTAAATGTCCACTACGACAGTTTACTGCAATACTCTTGTTGTTCTTATAAGCTAGTATTCTGATCTTATATAAATTCATCTCTAAACAGTTTGCGACAATTTACCAGTATTAATTTTCACATTTCGAGATAACAAACTTACTTACAAAAATGTATTATTTAAATTTACAACACATATTCTGTTTCCACTAAAATTTTGTTGTTGCCGTGATTGAAGATTTATTTGAAATATACCCCCCCCCCCCCCCCCAAGAATATGTTAAGTCAAACTTAAGGCAATTTCAACATGCTGTCGAAACACAGTGGGGTGGCTAAGTTAGTCGCTAATGATAATGATCAAGAGACGTTAAATCCGAGTATATTCGGTTATAGCATGGAGCCAATATCGATTATTGCATATTGAGTAGTTTGACAGGTGTCATTTTCGTGAGGAAGGGAGGCCATCCAAGTTAGAGGAAATGGCTTATACAAAGCCGATAATCAAGGGAGATCATTCTTGATATTTATCCCAGAAAGCTGCACATGAATTCTTGGTCGCGAGTAAATCAACACCATGTTACTAACTACAGAAACATACACATAATAGGACGTAACATTCCTAGTGTTTATGTATCATGTTCAAACATCATCATACAAAACTTAAGGTTTGTGAGGTTTCTTTAAACATTGTCATGTCTCAATAATTATATACCAACTATTTCTTGTCCTTTCCGTTACGAATGCAATGGTAAGCCATGTAGCTTTACAAACTGTCCCATGAAACATCCGTACACTTGTGTCTTGTCAGTTTTCCATGAAATGGACGCCAGCTACTGTGTACACCGAAATCATGTCAATGCTTGGAAATGGCAGTATTAAATGCTTGACAGTACAGTAAATCCTCAATAATACGACCACCCTTGGGACCAATGACAACTGGTCGTAATAACGAGATGATCTTAATAGTGTGGTTGAATAAAGAGCAAAACAGTTAAATGGACTTGAAATCGTGTTCGTAATTTTGCCGAAGTGGTCTTATTATTGAGGGAGGTTGTCTTTAAGTGTGGTTTTACTGTATTTGGCATTGTCTGTCAGACGGTCGCATGTTTGCCCACTAGGGGGTCTAACCTGATCGTGTTCGACAATGCACAATGACGTTATTTGATGATGAACATTGGCAACTGAAGGTATTCCCAACATTACGCATCTCATCACGGTTATTATAACACAGGAAACAAGTAACACATAAAACAATTGTTCAACACGCTCATGCATATTATTATTTATCTACACTTTACCGTCGTATAGGTCAGATACAATTACCCGTTTTTTTATTCAAAAGTGTCGTCTTACGTCATATTTTTATCTACTGCATAGTTTGATTATGATAATGTAAATAAAACCAATAGATTAAGATCCGGATGTGTAGAGAGTACATGTGTTATAGTCATATTATTCTTGTACATGTAATATAATGTGTAGTAAGTGTTAATTATCCAATGTAGTGAAACGTTTTGGTTATCAGTATTTCGACAAAGTAAATATCGACTAGGTGCGGTAATCTGTTGAATTTCGGATAACTACACTGATTAATTAAATGTAGAAATACTTTGGGCTTACGAAGTCATTACATAAATATTCAAGGTCATTTCTTAATTAAAAATCAAGAACAAAAGTGCCGTCGACTTAATTACGTTTCGACAGCATTATGTGTATGTAGTCGCTGGTCAAAACGACCAAAAGTGAGGCTGATATCTGTCAGTGTTGGTTTTGAATCAATAACGAAAGTACTAATCACTGTATACCGAGAGTTGATCGCCGTTATCTCGCGACAAGCTCGCGACATTTTTCGTATCAGTCACTGGTCGCTGTATCATATGAGCTGACGGTGATCGTGAAAATGACAAAATTGTGAAAATCACTAATTATGGAAGAAAAACGTGATACTGTGGCGAAATTTACGCGATATAGAACCGAAAGATGCCGTCGAAAGCTGGAAATTCGGAAAATTATTTTTGCCGTTCTATGTATGGTATATTTAGCTGTGAGTTGTGTTTCGCTCGTGTTAAAATCGGAATACCTACAGAATAATTTTGAAAAGAAATCTGGTACTTCAACTATTAGGGTCAGTAATGAAGAAGGTCTCCACAGATATAAAAGAGAAGCGGAAGGCGATGCCACCACACTAGGCGATGGTATGTTGTTTTATACCTACAGTTTATATTGTGTTAAAATTAAGTACTTTTTGTTTTACTTTTGAGTGGTCATCATTATTACGTTTGCACCATATAACATGGATTTGTCACTTCGGTGTTAGAAATGTCCTATTCGTCCTATACAACTCGCTCACAAAATGTCTGTATTGTATCATAATCTACTAAACGGCGAATTCCTCTATGAACCTAACTGCAACAAAATGAATCTACCTATTTTGATTCACTGCTTGATCTCGTTTACATGTTCCATATACTTTTTTAAGTTTGGCCCACTGGCTGATTGACTGTACGAAATAATATAGACCATTTGACTAAAAATATAGTTCTACTAACTCTGTTATTCACCAATCAAGCGTCTGAGAACTTAGTTAGTAAGAAAACGATGTTTCAGAAAACTCTACCTACTAACTCTACCTACTAACTCTACCTACTAACTCTACCTACTAACTCTACCTACTTACTCTACCTACTAACTCTACCTACTAACTCTACCTACTAACTCTACCTACTTACTCTACTACTAACTCATCAACACATTACAACCACTCGATTCTACCAAACATTATATTTTGAGAAATATACCAGTATTATACAGCGTATACATTAATATGTAAACAGTAACTGTTTATATGTACCAGTGTTAAAAAATCCTTGTATTGGTCGAATGGGAAATACATCCATAGAGATGATAATAATGAAAAGAATATTCTTAGTCATGAACATGAACGAATATCACGAGTATGAATCAACAACGTTAAAGATAAAGCATGACTGTCCAACCTTCTCGTAACGGTGATTCGATGTATAATATTCAGACATATTGACACCGAGAACATACTTGGGAACCTACATCGTCAAGATTGGCTGTCGAGTGTTCTATCAACGGAACTAACCAAGCATACCTGGCCCCGATCTCCCGAAGCATCTCAACATGAGCTAAATCTCGGCTCAAATATTGTCTCAAATCGTTGAGATTTTCCTCATCTTAAAAACGATATTACAAATGGAAAAAAGATGAGATGATTTTTTTTCCAAAAATAATTCACGAGATTAAAATGAGATTTGTCTCAATCTCAGTCTCTTTTTGAGCAAAATCTCATATTGAGCTGAGATTTCTATTTTGAGATGCTTTGAGGGATCGGTCCGACATATCTAATACAGTGCAATGAAGCAATGAAATATCATACTAAAAATTGCACCATAGACAGTATTAGAGTAGATAAGGTGGCAACCGCTCTCCGGAGACAATATGTCGATATTTAAATATCGTAAAGGTCTCATATGACTTTGACGCTGTATTTTTAAACAACGATTTCCCAGATTTTTGTCCTTACGCGAAACCCAATAACGACCGCGCATTTATATAAAGTAGTTCTCGGGGATCAAGGTAATGAACACAAATTTGCAACATTTTCCATTTCTTAATTTTGTTCAGTTACTCAATGCATGTATTACTGTCGTTTGATTCTTATAATAGCAAAACTAGACGTGACGGTGTCTCGAAAACCCAAAAGTATTTTTGTAAACTGACTGTATCCTTGCATTTCTGAGTGAACTATGTAAGGAATTGCAGTATTCTGCATACCGGCCAATGAATATCTTCGTTCTAGTTCTAATGTGCCAATAACGAGCTTGCGGAACGGAATATCAGATCAAACGCCAGCGACGGTGGATTCCTAATTTTCCGCTTCACACTTTTGCAGTTTGCGTTGGGTTTGAGCTCCGATCCGGCCTAACGCTAGTTTCATCAAATAATGTGACTGGTTCATTTTTCATGAATATTAATATTGACTTGCATTATTTATTGTGAGAAACTTTATATTGTACACACTTCAGTTGTAATAGGAACAATTGTATTACATGTATATACTTCATAAAATTTAATTAAATATAAAGTCGATCTATCAATGGATCCCGATATGGTTTAGACATATACGAGACTACGAGTATATCTATAAATGGGTGAGAATGTAATTTTTGTTAAATTTCAATCCTGGTAAAGTGTAGAAAGTGTTTATTTATCATAGTTTTACCCCTATTTAAATGGCCAGCCATTTCTGACTTATGAGACACCTACGTTCGGAGCGCATTTACTGTCCGATTCTTATCCTTTAATGCCAGGCACCAGGCAGGTAGGCGCACGGTTACCGTTATTTAACGAGATGGCGGCTCACCAACCGGCCATATCAGAACGGACCCCTAACGGGATTCGAACATTCGACATCCCGCTCCCAAGGCAAATGCTTTAACCACACGACCACGGGAGACGGCATGTATGTCAAAGTCAGGTTGCTCGCTATGTGAATACTCTGAATTGCATAGAATTTTCAGTAAATAAAATGAATTATGTCTCGGAGAATGGTAAATGTTTGGTGTATTAAAAGGCCATTGTTGTCAGGCAACTATATATATATGAGTGTCAGGTTGGACAGTGTGTGAGTCGCGGAGTTATTACAACCATCGTTCATTAAGGACGAATTGTATGTCTACGTAAACAAGTAATTTACTCCCCCCCCCCCCCCCCCAACACACAAACAAATTATACAGTATTGCTTATGAATCCATTGTTATATAATATACTTTCATATACAATGACATTCGATGAAGCAATTTAAACCACACATGCATATTGACATTTAGTTTCTGAAGTGGTTTGAGAAGTCGGTGCCCGGCGACAGAACCGCAATAAAGCGTCTAGTTGAACCGTTTATTATTGTTTGCATAACTTAGGTCCATTGGTCCATCCTTAGGTCTGTAAATTAAAGAATATATCCTGAATAATACTGGTGCTTTAGTATTAATAATGAAGAAATTATAAAGCATTTTGCGAATAACGATTAAAGGTCTTGGAATTTTTTATAATGGATGAGTATGTACCTTTAAGTGTAAGCAGCTGCATAAAGCTTCACTATAAAACAATGATCAAACACCTTTAATGATTAAACAATATAGAAAGACAAATACTATGTGCACATCTCCAGACAGTGATACTTGATTTAACGGCGTATTA
This sequence comes from Mactromeris polynyma, assembly GCA_032209605.1. Classification (NCBI taxonomy): domain Eukaryota; kingdom Metazoa; phylum Mollusca; class Bivalvia; order Venerida; family Mactridae; genus Mactromeris; species Mactromeris polynyma. Next base: position 14,678,852 of record JASFXZ010000014.1, on the reverse strand, counting down.
AACCCGAATACTGCAGTTTTATTCTGCAGAACGATCGATTTGCAAGTAGAGTAAGAGTATCTTTGTCTTATTTGACGCTAAGAACAGAACATATATTTTATTTAGACTTATACAAAGTACATCGTCTAAGGATATTTACGTCATGTGGATTAAAAGCCTGATATTAATTCAAAATTACAGGACAGGGGCGTAGCTAGAGCGTTCATAAAGTGCAAGCATCTATGGTTTCTGGGACACGCTACCCCATTTGTTTTCTTAACCATCTATGATGCATTAGAATGCTAAATGTTCTAAAATCCCGACCATTGCTCCGTAACTAACCTTCAAAATTCCCCGTGGAAATGCAACCGTTTGTCGCTTGCTCGTTCAGTGTAAAGAGACGATGACAGAGAAAAAAATGTATATTATCATCATTTCTTATCAATCTGCCATTGCAAAAGCATAACTAATTCAGCTTTGTTTGTATACCACCATCAGACGTTGCTCACGTGACATTTTGAGGACGACATGGTTACTCGTAGTCATTGATGGCATCGTTGACAGCAGCTTGACTCAAAACGGAAACCTCTATGTGAATCTTGTCACAAGAGGTGACGTACCCTAGCGCGCTTAGAAATTATCAAGACGGCGCATGTCAAGGGAATTAACAGACCAATAGAACAAGACGCACAACGCCATTGTTTTAAACAAACTGCCCAGTGTGTACAACAATAACATTTCCTGGACAAAACCACTCTCCTTTAAATAATATACAGAAGTAAATGACAATACCTTCCTGTGTTTGGTATTGTAAGGTAGAGTCTTAGTTGGTATAACCTATTTCCATTGTTCATATATGGCTCGTTAAACAATGTATATTTAATTATAAAATTTGGTATATTCTATGTTATAAACTGTTCACAGCTTTCGTTCCAGACAATTAGATGCCTCATTAAGATCTTCTTCTATAAACAGTATTTTAAGATTGAAAGGAAATTTGCCAATTTTGAAAAATGGTAAACTCATAAATGTCCCCGAAACAACATTTGCTTTGACTTTCTTGTTACTGTTTCTTATATTTCTGTATTCCAAATATCTGATAACATTTTAGACGCTTTCCGATTTTTACAGAAATATCGACGGTTTCCAAGAGTTTCGATAACACAGAAATAAAACAAAACAAAACACCCAAAGCTTGTCTCCTGTCGAAACGAAACACAAAAAAACTTTTTGTCTAGCGTTCTTTATCAGTGTTTCTTCAACGGAGAGGCAGGAGTTAAATATCTTATTAATATTTATTGCAAATTATGTGAAGTAAAATACATTTTTGTCTACAAGAATGTCATTCCCTTACAAAGATGTAAAGAAGTTTACACAGACTATAATTACATAAAATATGTTATGTCGATTAATACACAAACATACGAAACAGAAAGAATGATGACGTCATGTCCGGCAAATAGCCCACAGTAAGTTTGTCTCACAATTACAGGGAAGCCTCTAAGATGCGATCTGGAAAAAATCGGTTTTAGTTTAGTAACTGACGAGTATGCTAGTACATTGTATATTTAAGAAACCATGGATGCCCGAAACTACCGACCATGAAATAAAAAATTATGCAATATAATTCAAAATATTGTTTTGAAAATAGGGTCTTAATGAGAAGGTCTTAGTTCCTAAATTGGTCTACAAGTGAAATTGTACTGTTATAAACTGCAGTAAATGCAGAAATTGCTAAGATTAAAACGTCAATAATCAAAGCATGTAGAGTGAATACACATTTAAATTAAGTGAAGGAAATCGTTTACAAAAAAATATGAATGGGTATGTTGAAGCTCAACATTACACACGTTATGAAACCATTATCATTATCACAAAAGCAACGCCTACGCTTACTTACCCTCCTCTTAAAAAAGAGAGTAGTAATAGCGCTATTGCAGTAACAAACCTGAACTCTCGTAACAATATACTTGTAACCTTGCAACCGCCATTTGTTCCAATACATCAAAAGTGTTATGTTAGGTTATCAAAGTCACTGACAATCCCTGTATGATAATAATTGATTGATCCCAGGAACGTTGGAACAAACAAATATGTTATCGTGTCTTTACAACCTTCAATTGTCTCGTATGAAATGACGCCATTTACTTGAAAGTTCCCGTTTTATCTCAGAAAGTACGGAATAAATCAACTATTAGTCTGCATGAAGAAATGAATTTGATTGATGTCACAAGTAATTTGTGTAAAAATCTGCCCCAACCCTCACTGGTACAGTAAAAGAACGCTTGACAACGATGTTTCTGACAAATACCTAAGCTCTGAGGATTTAAGTGCAATGTTTCCAGCATATTCGAAGTCTCACCGGACTAATTTTCGAATATTTAACACTGACTTTATACAGATTAATAAGCAGTTGTTTTCACCTCGTTTTGTTTCATGAGAAAATCAATAGCTTTTAAACAATTTTGTTACAAGTTTATAATTATTGCTCTGTGAAATACATGAGCTGAGATTTCTTGAAAGGCTGAGTTCGCGCAAATGCCATTTACTATTACATACTGCGCGACCTCTCCACAGCGGTCCTATTTTGAGCGACAACCTCTTGTCAAAAACGTGATCAACTGTTCTCTGAGTAAAACACTACAACCTTATTAAACCTTATTAGAGCAAATACCATTTAGCCGAAATGAGTTGATTAGGAAGGGTTGCAGAGTATTACACAATAGCTTACAACACACATGTTTTAGTTTTGACTACAAGCCCAGCCACTAAAACTGAAGATGACACCCGAAAGCGGGTTTTGCCCTCCACCTCTCATGCATGTAGGAAGTTGTCAGTTGCTTGCAGTAGGACAGCTTTGTACGGATTGGTAACCGTAAAACACTTTCCACAAAACATCGAACGATTGACAGTATATGTGCCTAGACTTTCATGGCACAACTAAAGTATTGTAGTGACTATACAGCCCGCTCGGTTAGTTCAGCCTTTAGTGTACGCTACGGCTTATCTATCGATCGTAGATTCGAACCACGGGCATGGCGTATGTTCTCCATGAAAAATAGACTCAAGATAAAATCTGAACGCGATTGTTTGCCCTCCATCTCTCATTCATGTAAGAAGTTGTCTGTTGCTTGTGCTAGAACAGGTTAGTACAGATTGATAACCCTACATCACTGCCTATGTCATCTGACATCACTGAAATTCTGTTGACAAACGGCGTAAAACGTCAATACAACTGTAAAGTCAAGCGGTAATTGCCAGAATGGCAACATACGTGCTAAATTACATTGGACAACACGTTATTTGCATGGGCGGGGTGTTACGATTGCAATTAAGTGACATGCAGACGGTTCTCTGATTAGATTCACTTTCTGAATGGTTCAGCTTTCGTTGTCACGTGGTTAGTTGACATATTAAAGACGACCCTTGTTTTAAATCATAAATGTTTTCGAAGTTTTAAGAAAGTCTGTTTTCATTAGAAAAAAACGCTTTGTTTTAGATTCCAAATGAGTTTGTTTAGCTGAATATTAACTCCTATATATGGTTCAGCGTTATTTGCACACTGTTATACATTGGTATTATGTTTGCTCAGCAATTGACCTTTGAAATCTATTTTAAGGCAATAAGACTAGATATTACGAGTATAAAGTCAAAGTACTGCCAGATATCACAGACTGTCTCTATAAAACCTAGATACGAAATAGGTCGAGTTTCGATGTGTGTCACGAGGGGTAGAACCTTGACCTCTATGTTACCACATCATGGCGGTGCACTGGACGACGTTCTTGGTGTCAATTGCTTTGTTGTTACATTGTGTTTTTAGTTTTAGACAGGGTGGTATTATACATCATCCATAGATAAATGATAATGTCAACTTTATGGTGGTGCTGAGAGACTATGTTTTATTTGTACTACGCAGAAATGTCGACTGAGATCGGTATCATAGCACCAAACACTATTTAATGCAAGCAAATCTGTGACAAACGCAATTTAGCGACGGTCAAAACTTGGTGCAACGTTAGTTTAAAGTCTAACTGTTATTGTTTACTGTCATTGTCTACGTATTAAAGCGTGATTTATTGTGAAGAATTCTGTTTCAAAAGCAATTTCTTTACGAACAAATTGGTGCAGCGTTAGTAAAGGAAATCAATATTCGGAACACTTCGTTCAAAAGAACAGCAAACTTGCGATAAATATACGTGTTTATCACCTTCTATTGTTGTATGACCCATCTGTAACTGGACTTCGACTTTTTTATATTGGTGTATGCATTATATATATTTTCCAAAACTTAGACGATTATTCAAGTTGATAACTCCCAGGTATTTTCCTGTGGTAAGGTATTACAATAGGAGAAGTCGAACGTGGACATATTATCAGAACTTTGAAGCTGCCGACATCATGTCATCTGCCAGTTTTGCTATGTAAAAATATTTAATTATTTTAATACGATGATCATTAATATTAAAATAATATCAAACATATTGTTTATTTGTATATTTCGTTCCTTTTTTCTGCTTGGGTCTGTGAAATAATAGTTATGTCAATTCTTACAATTTAAAGATCATTTTATTTATTTACCCCACCCATCAAACATCATCAAGCGAATATGACATTTACTTCATCAAGCGAATATGACATTTAGTTCATCAAGCAAATATGACATTTAGTTCATCAAGCAAATATGACATTTACTTCATCAAGCGAATATGACATTTACTTCATCAAGCAAATATGACATTTACTTCATCAAGCAACAACTTATATGTATAATGTGCATGTATATTATCTGTATATGTAACAAGCCAATCTCTGTACTCAAGTGCAAGCGTACTGATTATGTATTATATACTGACAATTACGCATTGTATTGTTTACTGAAATAAGTAGTTTATCAGATACATTCCGAATATAGAAACACGTGACATATGGCACGTGACAAACCTACGTCATCTTATTGATAAGTTAGTTATCAATGTGATGAATTACAAATTAGTATACCCTTATTATTGTACCAATGATAGTGTTCATAAGATTATCTATTGTATTATGTTGTAATTTTGATGTATATTATATCAGTTAATGTATAGAAAATATAGTAGATTGTGTTAAACTATTTCTGACCTAAATTAATCAGCATATCGCATTTGATAACTCTAATTTAACCGGCTTATTGACACGCTTTACTATACGATGTATGTACGGATGTATGTAAGATAATTATGTGAGTATTCACAATCACTGTTAAACTTACTACAACAACTGGGGTCTTATTCACAAAAGTTTTAAGACTGAAACTCAGACTTAGACTTTAAAATGTTAAAACTTCTTTTTGCCTTTACGTTTTTATTATATAATATAGATTATAATTAAAAAAATGGTAGAATTGGGAACAATAATTGTTCTGACAAACTGTCATCCGTTTACATTGAATCGAAAAAAAATCTAAATCGAAAGACTGGTAAGTATAACCTGTCCAAATTTGAAGTCTAAGTCTGAGTTTAAAGTGTCTGAGTATTGCATTGTATAAATACTAAAAGCTTAATTTTCCATCGAGTTCAGGCACCAGACCGCATCATAATCCGGGATAAATTTATATACGAAAATCATGAGTAAACTATTTGTATTTGCCTGGCTACAGTGGTCTGTCTGTTTGAATTATACAATTCTTTCGGCTATAAATTTTAAGTCTAAGTTGATTATGTGGAAAACATATTATTTAAAAGACATCCGGGATAGATGTATTGATGAAACTAGTTTTACCGAGTCTCAAACCAGTGCTTTCTTTAAGTCTTTGACAATCCCTCACGTTAATCATAAATGGAGAATAGACGACTATATGTACCAATTCCCCCCCCCCCCCCCAGCTCATTCTGTTGTCTAAAAAACAACTTGCTCTAATCACAAAAGAAAGCAATGGCAGATTTAAAGTTTGACTATGTCTTTGCGCTAATTGTGCAGAACAAGCAACAGTATACCTTCGTATACTTGCTCAAATCTCAATTTGAAGCACATGCAGGATGTTATGTATTGGCAAACTTCAATGGATATAAAATTAAACTTAATTATGTCCGTGGAAATGTTTTTTTTAGCGATTACCGGATTTCATCTATTGACCATTTCATACAACCGAAATACTGTTGAACCACAGCTAATGCGCGCTAGTAACACAATCCGTACACGAACAGAAACTCTATCAAAGTTACTTGTATTCTCTGTTAAACAGAAAACCTATAGAAATGTAATTAAATCTCCAAGTCAGGTTTGGCAAACATTCCATTGTTTGAACAAAAGTACTAATTAACTTTTGTTTAATTTGATATTTGATTAATTGTTGGCATTCTGTATGAAAGTGTCGTCAGAAAATCGTTGTCTGATGTTTATATTAAACATTGACTCATGTCTATGATATTTACTTAACCTAAAACTCAATCGGATTCAATAAAATACCGACAAACCTGCGTTCTTAGACCAACTCGGATTATTGACCATCACTTAATAAAGACAGTCTGTATATAAATGTATAAGTTGATATATTTGTTAACTTTATATTACATCAGTTGATCTACATTCTGTAAAGCGCTTTATTTCTGCGGTGCCAATTATTTTTTTTAAGTTCTCCTTATTGGCGGCGTTTAATTATGGCGCATTTGCAATTTTCTGAAAGTAACAAATGGGTCACGAAAGGTTACATTAATTCTAGTTACACTTTTTGGCGGAGTTTTAACTTGGCGGTTTAGACCCATTCTCGACAGCTCTCGGATATTTCCGTACCACTTCGTTACTATACGAACATCATCTAGTGTCATTCTCCACAGCTCTCGGATATTTCCGTACCACTTCGTTACTATACGAACATCCTCTAGTGTATGTCAGGCGGAGCACTATGTGGCAAAATTCAACATTTTGTGCGGTCAAAAATTTGTTCTCGTAAAACAGATTTAACTTCAAAACAACTTCGATAAATTCACATAAGAAATGGATTATCGTTGTCATTTCTAATTAAAAACTCACATATTTCAGTCTTCCTATAGCTTAAATATGTGATTTTAATCACGTTTCATCAGAACTCCAGCGTTCACGCCGCCATATTGTTTGCATGATATTCGAATAATATTTCCAAAAGTAGTGCCTAACGAACACCCTAGGCACTTGACGTAGTTGGCCGAGGTTTTCCGAATGGGTTAAGACCTTGACCGCCAATACCGCCAAAATAAAACCCCGCCAATATAACCCCCTATTCAGTATAAAGACCATATTATGTTAGATTTATTTTTATGTTGTTTTTCCAAAAGTGGTGTTAACAGGCTGTGTAAGCTGTACTGTTTCTTGATATGACACCAGAACCAATCTTCCTTGAAAACTGTATGATTTAAGTCGTTCAGTTAAGTCTACATTTAAACCTATTTATTTTACATTTATTGTGAAGCAAGTTTAAAACTTGTATTAATTACTCACACTGACTGTTTCCGGTGCTACTAACCAGAAACCTCGCGCGAGGCGAAATTCGAAGTACCCAACTTCGGATTAAGAGTAATGCACACTACCCCTCGATCACGATGCCAATCCGTCATGAATTTAAAGAGCATACCATCTTATTTATGTGATCAGTTACATATACTTAAGTCCGATGAGCTACAATCGGACGTCGTTTATTCGCCTACCTTATATCCGAATACTTGGTATCATTCGAAATAAATTCCAGGTATCGTCTTCGGCACGTCAAATTAAAATGGGACATTCGAAACCATGTATAGTGCGAACGAAAATTTTGGACCCAAAAAAAATCGAAAATAACGAGGTGCTTCAGTGACATCGTTTATTAACCCGGTCATTTCAGAAGTTTGCAATTTATGCGCAACAATTAGGTCGTGGACTTGTTCTGCCCTCTGTGCTAATGTTTCTAAGGTTACAAGGTTTTTATTTACATAGAAATTGTGTTTGAGCATTGCGAGATAATGAACATGGCTTTTCCAGACAAAATGATGCAAATGATTTGTACAGTAAATGGAACACCCAAAACAGTTTAACATGCCAATAAAAAAGCCGACAAATTGAAAACCAAATATGATTACAGTGAGCAGACATACTTTCTTCAATTGTCTCCTTAAGTCTATTATCTAAAATTGTTTTAAATTGACAGTTACGTTTATTTGCCCAGTTCCATGCGTGTTTCTAGACACGCTTCTGTATTTAAACTTTAAGAAATCATTCAATAATGTGACTGTCTGAGTAGTGTAGCCATCATGAAACTACAGGCGACGGTAAATGTAATTCGCCTGCACTAAAAGAGCAAGAAAGTTCACGTTTCGTCTGTAACTTACGTGACTATGACGGAAGTTTGATGAAGTCTCCGCTACTTGTAAAATGTCTGCCTTTATTGCTTGAACAATGTTGAACTCAATTGTCAATTCATGTTAGGATGAATAATTTAAGATGACGTGTGGGGTTGCTTTACAAATTACAATAAAACCAGTATTTTAGTATTTTTTCTAATATTTTTACTACAACATACATAATGTATTGTAGTTCTTGTAGACTTGTATATATGGCATTGTTTATAAGACATAAATGTGGCTTTTTCGTATCTTGTATGTCATTCGATATGTTGCATAACAGTATAAAACTATCTGACAGTATAATATTACGTGGGAAACCATATCTTAACAGGTGACACATATAACACTTTTTGTGTTTTCTTCTTTCTTTAACATTCTGTGACCGGCAATATTCGAACTACAGTCAATCTTGTATTAAGAGACCACCCAAGGGACAGCCAAAAAGTGGTCGCTTAATAAAGTGGTCTCTTAATAGATATACACGTTTGATAATTGCTTCAAGTTTTCGTCTATGTAACTTGGGTCAAAATATATGCCACTTTTGAGTCTTTTGTAGCTTATGAATATCTGATTTCGGACGCACAGTATTTGCGTCAAACTGTTATGGTTTAGAATGTTTTAAATGACTGTAATTTCGTAACCCTTGCTAACGACCATAATGATGGGAAGTTAAGACACTCTATTTGCATAAATAGAACACCAAGTTACTTTGCTTAAATCGTGCTCTGTTTAACCTTGTATGGCAACAACGCTCTGTTTTACCTTGTATGACAACAACGCTCTGTTTTACCTTGTATGACAACACCGCTCTGTTTAACCTTGTATGGCACCACTCTGTTTAACCTTGTATGACAACAACGCTCTGTTTTACCTAGTATGACAACAACGCTTTGTTTTACCTTGCATGACAACAACGCTTTGTTTTACCTTGTATGACAACAACGCTTTGTTTTACCTTGTATGACAACAACGCTTTGTTTTAGCTTGTTTGACAACAACGCTCAGTTTTAGCTTGTATGACAACAATGCTCTGTTTTACCCTGTATGACAACAACGCTCTGCTGTACCATGTATGACAACAACGCTCTGTTTTACCGTGTATGACAACATCGCTATGATTTACCTTGTATGACAACAACGCCGTGTGTTACCTTGTATGACAACAACGCTCTGTCTTACCTTGTATGACAACAACGCTCTGTTTTATCCCGTATGACATCAACACTCTGTTTTAACTTGTATGACAACAACGCTCTGTTTTATCCTGTATGACAACAACGCTCTGTCTTACCCTGTATGACAACAACGCTCTGTTTTACCTTGTATGACATCAACACTCTGTTTAACCTTGTATGACATCAACACTCTGTTTTACCCTGTATGACAACAACGCTCTGTCTTACCTTGTATGACAACAACGCTCTGTTTTATCCCGTATGGCATCAACACTCTGTTTTACCTTGTATGACAACAACGCTCTGTTTTATCCTGTATGACAACAACGCTCTGTCTTACCTTGTATGACAACAACGCTCTGTTTTACCTTGTATGACATCAACACTCTGTTTTACCCTGTATGACAACAACGCTCTGTTTTACCTTGTATGACAACAACGCTCTGTTTTACCTTGTATGACAACAACGCTCTGTTTTAGCTTGTATGACAACAACGCTCTGTTTTACCTTGTATGACAACAACGCTCTGTTTTAGCTTGTATGACAACAACGCTCTGTTTTACCTTGTATGACAACAACGCTCTGTTTTACCTTGTATGACATCAACACTCTGTTATACCTTGTATGACAACACCGCTCTGTTTTATCCTGTATTACATCAACGCTCTGTTATACCTTGTATGACAACAACGCTCTGTTTTACCTTGTATGACAACAACGCTCTGTTTTACCTTGTATGACAACAACGCTCTGTTTTACCTTGTATGACAACAACGCTCTGTTTTACCTTGTATGACAACATCGCTCTGATTTACCTTGTATGACAACAACGCTCTGTTTTATCCCGTATGACATCAACACTCTGTTATACCTTGTATGACAACAACACTCTGTTTTACCTTGTATGACAACAACGCTCTGTTTTACCTTGTATGACAACAACGCTCTGTTTTATCCTTATTACATCAACGCTCTGTTATACCTTGTATGACAATACCGCTCGGTTTTACCTTGTATGACAACAACGCTCTGTTTTACCTTGTATGACAATACCGCTCGGTTTTACCCTGCATGCCCACATATTTTAACACAAAAGTTGGAAATCGCAAACAATGCAGTGAAATGACGGAGAATGTTCGTGTTTCGTGGCAATAAGATTAGATAATCAATTATATTAAAACTTATTGACAACAAATTGTCTGGAAATATTGAATTCGTGCCAAAAACGTCACATTCGGACACATTGAGTTAAAAGCACGATAATTGCTATGTCAAGGAATTTGTTAAAATTTGATTTTCCTTCTCCTTTGGAATATTGAATACTCGAGCACAAGGACTTGATAATCAACTGTAAATGCCATTGGACCGGGAGACATTGGTTGGCTTTACCATGTTTTTGCATTGGCGGATTTAGAAGGGAAGCTGAGCCGGCGTGCACCCCCTACCATCTGGCAATCATGCTTAGCAGAAGTAAGCGGAACAAATACTTTCGACATATAACACATTTAGCACGGCGATACATTGAGCAATATTTGGTAGATTTTCTGGAGAATCAGCGGGAAGGCGCCTTGGGCTTCTGGGGGCACCGACCGCCAGACACCCTGAACAAGGGGCAACCGTCCTTTGTAATCCCAACTCTCGAAATGTAATCCTGGTTGGTCCGAATGATTATTTCATAGAGTCTATTAAGCTATCATATTATCTACTCCGCCTGCTGTCTTTTTTAACATTCTTTTGTTTTTTTGTGCCTTTTTCACAATGATACAGAGCCGTTCAAGCGTAAAGCCTCGTTAAAATCAATTTATTCGGGAATGGAATGAAACAAAATTCTCCCTACCGCGGAAAATATGATGGAAATTCAATAATTATTTTGTAATTACCCAAATTAAAATAAAAAAAGCTAATACCACTGATTATAATGACGTACATTTATTGACGCCATGTGTTTTGTAAACATCATTATATAGTTCATTCTAGAATTGATATGTGCGCAGGTCTTCTTTCATGCGAAATTGGACACAGGCTAGACTTACAATTCTGAATACCGGTTTCTTTATATCTTCATTAATAAATCATATTTTATCCAAAAATCATGATGCAGTCCGATGCCACATTTATGTAAATGGGGCTGATAAGAAGAATACTAGGATCGCAGTTGTAATATTGTCACACGGTGAAAACTGTGTCCGACTACTGTCCCACATTGCATTGCAAGAGTTTAGTGACCGGCTTCATTTTTCGCAATATGCGGCACAACTGCTACTGCAACACTCAGCATCTACATCCTCCGTGTTATCAGTATCGTCATAGTCAGCATCTACATCCTCCGTGTTATCAGTATCGTCGTAGTCAGCATCTACATCCTCCGTGTTATCAGTATCGTCGTTGTCAGCCTCTACATCCTCCGTGTTATCAGTATCGTCGTAGTCAGCATCTACATCCTCCGCGTTATCAGTATCGTCGTTGTCAGCATCTACATCCTCCGTGTTATCAGTATCGTCGTTGTCAGCATCTACATCCTCCGTGTTATCAGTATCGTCGTAGTCATCATCAACATCCTCCGCGTTATCAGTATCGTCGTAGTCAGCATCTACATCCTCCGCGTTATCAGTATCGTCGTAGTCAGCATCTACATCCTCCGTGTTATCAGTATTGTCATAGTCAGCATCTACATCCTCCGTGTTATCAGTATCGTCGTAGTCAGCATCTACATCATCCGTGTTATCAGCATCGTCGTAGTCAGCATCTACATCCTCTGTGTTATCAGTATCGTCGTAGTCAGCATCTACATCCTCCGTGTTATCAGTATTGTCATATTCAGCATCTACATCCTCCGTGTTATCAGTATCGTCGTAGTCAGCATCTACATCATCCGTGTTATCAGCATCGTCGTAGTCAGCATCTACATCCTCCGTGTTATCAGTATCGTCGTTGTCAGCATCTACATCCTCCGCGTTATCAGTATCGTCGTAGTCAGCATCTACATCCTCCGTGTTATCAGTATCGTCGTAGTCAGCATCTACATCCTCCGCGTTATCAGTATCGTCGTAGTCAGCATCTACATCCTCCGTGTTATCAGTATCGTCGTAGTCAGCATCTACATCCTCCGTGTTATCAGTATCGTCGTTGTCAGCATCTACATCCTCCGTGTTATCAGTATAGTCGTAGTCAGCATCTACATCCTCCGCGTTATCAGTATCGTCGTTGTCAGCATCTACATCCTCCGTGTTATCAGTATCGTCGTTGTCAGCATCTACATCCTCCGTGTTATCAGTATCGTCGTAGTCATCATCTACATCCTCCGCGTTATCAGTATCGTCGTAGTCAGCATCTACATCCTCCGCGTTATCAGTATCGTCGTAGTCAGCATCTACATCCTCCGTGTTATCAGTATTGTCATAGTCAGCATCTACATCCTCCGTGTTATCAGTATCGTCGTAGTCAGCATCTACATCCTCCGTGTTATCAGCATCGTCGTAGTCAGCATCTACATCCTCCGTGTTATCAGTATCGTCGTTGTCAGCATCTACATCCTCCGCGTTATCAGTATCGTCGTAGTCAGCATCTACATCCTCCGTGTTATCAGTATCGTTGTAGTCAGCATCTACATCCTCCGCTTTATCAGTATCGTCGTAGTCAGCATCTACATCCTCCGTGTTATCAGTATCGTCGTTGTCAGCATCTACATCCTCCGCGTTATCAGTATCGTCGTAGTCAGCATCCACATCCTCCGCGTTATCAGTATCGTCGTTGTCAGCATCTACATCCTCCGTGTTATCAGTATCGTTGTTTACCATAATTACTCCTACGTCATCATTATCCTCGTCATGTTTCGCCTACAACATTCAATTTAGAACAAAACTTTAAATTATATCAATCGCGACACCACACACTTACATACGAATTGGACCACTTTGTACAACCTTATGCGAACAATAATTGATTTCTGAATATAAAACGTGTTATTCATAATCTATTAGGGAAATTGTCCATCTTTGTTGAGTTCATTTAATTAGAATTGCTAATCTTGTAAACTAGATTTACAAGGACAATGACAGTTCTAACCTACACTAATTGACCAACTGTGGTATAGTCTGTTGCAAACCATAACACGTTGGACACAATTTTCCAACAACCTCGGAGAGACATTTGACAAGTTCTGAGCATTATTCAAATCAAATTCATGCCACCCTGAATAGTCATGTGACCTATGAAGTTATGCCTTAATTATACAGATTTATAGACTAGGGATTCCTTATTGCACATTTTTGAAAACACGTCACACCTTAAATTCGCAACTAACGAAGAAAACTACGTCATTATTTCAACATTTTAACGATCACATATTTTCTGTCTGAAGCGACTCGACGATACGATAAAATTCAATTCAGCTACTTTTACAATACGCAATTTGATTTAAATTATTCTTAACAAACACGAACTATTGAACGCCTATATGGTGGGTTTTTAATTTCATAAATTGTTCTTTTTATGTCCGTTCCTCCTTTTCATTTAGTTCTATTATTATAAGCTTCAACTACAAAACTACTTCCTTGTATTGAATATGTCTGCATTTTGCTATGCAAACTCTCCGTTTTCCAGGAAATGGTTTGAAAAGCTTTACGAGTCCAAAAATATCACAAAATTAATAAGTCGCTTTTTATTATGCGGAAATTGACTGGGAAAATATATAATCTGTCTCCGATTTGTCACCCTATGTTAAAAACATAATGACATTTTATACTTAAAGTATCAAATATATATAGTCACGAAACAAAACATAAATGATATATTTGAAATTTATAATGACTTTGTTTACGGAAACGTGTGAGAAACTAATGCGACATGGAATAATGATACATACATTACGTAATACCTTTATTTTGTTCATACAGCTTCTCTGTTGGCGAATACATTTAATCGCATATTCAATATTTTTGCCGATATTAATCGAATGTTCCCGAATTTAAAGCGGTGTACGATATTTTTCTTCGTTTCTCTGATGACAATAGGGTAGTTTCAAACCACCAGAATTGCATTTCATTTCACACAACTACTTTTTTTAGTTTGCGTCGCGTATCTGAACGGAAAGTGGGTTATTAGTACACATCAAAACGACAGTATGACGTTTCTGTGACATTCAAGTGTCGTTAATATTTTTTTCGAAATATCTTTATAACCAGAATGTCTCCATATTAATGTTTACCATTAAGTTTAGTTATTCACGTACTAATGTCGTTCCATCATATTTCAGAAGATCCACTGTCGAAGTAAACAGCGGGATTTTCTTATCTTGTCGACCGGTTAGTTTAAACTAGTTTCTCGAGTATTTGTTTACACTCACTGTCTGTCGACGTTCCTGATTGCATCAGACATGTACACATAAATCGGTGACGTCTCGTCACGTGATGGCAGTTTTAAATATAATAAGTTGTAGTTGTTGTAGTTCAATTTTATATTTGACGTCATCAATGATTGTGCTTTGATGAATATGTATTGCGCACACGGAAAGCAACGCAAGTACTTCGGCAGTTTACGGCAATCGCGACAAGTTCAAACGTGATGTACATTGTACACACAATATCTTTCATAGTGTTTTTTTCCAAATTCAGAACATAACCTCGTGATAACCATCAACCAACGAGCGTAGTTTTTTTCTCATATACAATTAACTGTGCCTTTAATTAGACATTCCGAAATATTGAGTGAAATATGAAATGTTGAAGTCCATAAAGCTGTTACTCCTTGTCAAATATAACAATACCCTACCAATAGTAATTACATTATAAAAATGTAATACCGCTTTTAAATATATGCATAATAATGATCCTTTACTTACGAAACGTTTTCTTAATTCATTTATAACGTTAGAAATTCTTCATTTGCGTAAAAGTGTTTATATATTGTTTCCTGGATCTAGTGACCCAGACATCAGTTCTACCATAAATATATTATCACTATCATAACCATTCTAACCCATAAACCATCCATATTAAATTACATTCTGGGAAAGTTCGATATATATAACCTTGCGAAGACTTATTTAGCTGTCCAATAAACTTATGAAGATTCAATTGTCTCCCCATATAAGTGTAATCACCATTTCAATATTGTACCAGAATTACACAGAAATTCTCATTTTCGACGTCCCATGGCGTAACTTTATTGATGTTCACTTCTGCAGACGGGTCTCCGTCGGCAACTCGTCTTAGAGTAGTAACTTTTAGCCAAAGCCTAAAAAGGTTGTTATCACAATTACTAGGGGAGGGAGGGGGGGGGGGTCCGCCGGGATGAATCAATTCTCTTCTTACGGTACCGGCCTACTCTTGTAGAAATATAAAACAATAATCTGAAACGTTTAAATTTTCTAAATATTGTACAAAATGCAATGCTTTAAAAAATAGATATTCTGGTCGCGGATTATTTAGAATGTCTGATATGTTCCAAGCCATAATTTAATGACACTGTTGATAGTTAATACAATTCATTAATTATTAACGATAAAACTTTAAATCTGTTTCTAACTGGACAGACATATTATCATTGGAAATCGCCAACCTGTAGGCTAATACTTTCCTCTAGCATCGGGCGCTTATTCCGATACCTTCATAATCAAGATAGGATATCCCTGGAATTGTGGCACTGAATAATGGCCAGGTAAATTCAGTCACAAGCGTTTACTTCCTGTTTGATTTTTTTAGAAAATTCTTCAAGTTGGCAAAATGTGTGGGAGCGTAGTAGGTTAAGTAAGCTTTATTCCATGCAGGGAAATCACAGTATGCGTCGATGTCTCCGACAAGAAACTGTACGACTTCCTAAAAGAACACATGACCGGTATATTCGGGAAAAGTACTCTTTCAAATAAGGATTAAGAATTTAATGCATTCGTAACTGAGTGATATTGTTTTATTCAACAACTGAATTGGACCACAAACACGTGCACGTACAGTGAAACCTCCCAGATCAACATCATGTGGGAGACGCAACATTTGGCTGTTGTTGAGAAGGTATTGCTGTATAGAGGTGAAATAGGTAGTTAGTTCTCAATACAGGGAACTACATGAAAAACATTGATGCATAGCATCAAGTCGGCGCAGAACCTATTGTACAAAGAAAGCTTAATTGTTTATGGGATTTTGCTGGAAAAAGGATGACATTTGGCTAAAAATGTGTCTTCTTTGGAAATTATTTTAACCATGCAATTGCGGGGAAATGAGAAGTATTACATAATTGGTTACAAGACTGTTTATGCCAAAGGTGACTCGTCTCGGGATTATTAGTGCCAAATGAAATATTTACTTCGACAATTCATCCTGAAGTTTGAAAAATCTTATATAGTCATCATACATAAAGTATATACAATTTTGGCAAATGAAATTCTATTTATATGACGTTTGGCAAGTCATATACTAATTCGTTTGTTCATTCATAGAATTATTCACGACTTTTATGAATTCTGTTAGACTGTTTATCAAGTTTGAGACAAATTGTCACAGCGTGAAATGTCTCTGCTATGAAACATCTTGGAGCGACATAAGATTTACTATAATACTGTAGGTGAGTGCCGGAAATTAGATGAAAGCTTCTTTTCAGACCATAATTGTCAAAACAGGTTTTGAAAGAGTACACATTACAAGTACAAGAATTATGAATACATGTATATGCATGTGTTTCACCATAGAGACGTTTGACTGACATCTCTAAATCCTGTATATGAAAGCCAAAGCCCATCTTCAAGAATGAAAAATACAAATTGAACAGTTATCAAATGGACGTTTCTATACTTAAAAGTATTAAAAATAATTTAGGTATGGTGAATTACAGCTTCAATGCAAACGAACGATGAGAAACTAAAAAGTATGAAGTACATATATTTGCAAGCAAGTTAAAGTTATAATGTCAAAATGTGAATGCATACACTTTATTTTTTAAAAGCACTGTATAAAAGGGTAATAGAAAATATACAACAGGATAACCACAACAATGACTAGGTATGATAATAAAGTGCCAAAAGTTAAAAAAAAAAAAACATGATAGACAGAGTGGTCAAATGACAATATAAATATAAAGGTAAATATAGTTGTTATTTCAACAGGCAATGGCTTGGCACAAAAAGAGACAGCCACATGGATACATTAGTGAAATTATTATTAATGAAAAGGAACAACTATGAACTATATACACACAACTTATGCTTGTACACTTTGCTGTATATACGTTTTAAACTAATTACTCTTTGCTGTATAGATGTGACAAATGTGTTATGTGTTTACTGGCCGCTTAACTAAATGCATGTTTCTTATATACTGACACACCGACTGACAGACAGGGTGATTCTGAACAAGGTGGAAAATGTATAGCAAGTCTTCTTATGGCATTTCAAGTATAAAATTATAATGTTCAATAGTACAATGTTAGTGTTGGCTGAACTTCAACAGCCTTTTAAACTTTAGAATTTCAGAGTTAAATAAGAGCCCAAAAGGGGGCTTACCATTTTGTATTCTTATATCTAGTTGTGTAGCTAACTCTATGCTTCCATGCTATCCTAGATTAATGCATTTTTCCAATCAAGATGTTTATAACGAAGCATCGAATCGTACACATATGTGTTGATCAGAATTATAGACTGACCAAACACATATTATACAGCTCCATGCTCGCTTTATTCTATCCGAACTTGTTTACAATTACATTTCCTATTTCATCTGTTTTCGCTACGACATGAATTTTCCAAACTTGGCACAAGTATTTCATGTTGCACAAGTATCCCAAACCTTTAAATGTCTGTGTAGCGGTTGTATCAACCTTTATTTAACCTAAGTTTTGATGCATTTAATGTAAATTTCTTGCATATCGTCTGTGATCCATGCAGGTACTCCCATGTTTATAATGCATTGTGGGAATGTTAACTACGGTTCCTAGGCATTTATTTAATATCGTTGTCATGCAAGAACGACTATTCTCGATAGCTTAAAATATGGACAGACTATTTTCCGAAATCGTGGAATCTCCCAAACGCTTGAGCTCGTAACTTTCATTTTCTACTCTTCAAATCTCTTGCATTTTAAAGAAGCGAAAAATCCGACGAACTATTTGGTTAGGCCTTTACAACGTATCTTCTGTTTTGTTATAATTTTGCATATCAAGCTCCCTTCGAACCATTTGATGACCATAAATAAACTTTTACCATAACATTTATGGACGAAATGGTTCTGTCAAAGTTCGGACAATTCGGTTACGTCCGGGTTCGACGCGAACAGGCGTTTATCCATTCCTAAATCATGAGCCTTGCGCATGCGAATGTGAAGGAGGCGTTATTATTATTATGTTTTTATTAAAGCGACCATTTTGCAACGTTATGTGCATGAAGTCCTTGATTCTATTACCAACATTAGTAAAATAGTCGTATGACACGATTACTAAACTATTTTTTGTAACAGCGCTCTTCTTTACATAAAACAAGTGTTCATCTACTTTAATAACTGATCCCTAAGATAGGCTATAACTTTGACAGTATCAAATATAGTCGGCGCCCTCCCGGGGTTGAAGTGGCTGTTCAAGACGGGGTCGCTCTGGAGAGGTTGTACTGTATCTGAAATGCGTTTCTTATCCTTTGTCTCTATTTCAATATCAAAAGATCAAATTAAATGTGAATGGCATCGCGTTGCAGCTTTGAAATTTATTGAAACAGTATTTCAGTGAGCACAGTCACAATGTGAGTTTACTTTATAATTTGTATGAACTGAAGGATATGTGAGACAATAGTACATCATACGGATGTGTGCACGTGCAGTATTTCCAAAACAAAAAGCAAACTCGGTTAGTCTTATAACTGTCTGGAATGATTTCATGTATAAAAGCAATGAATTGTGACAAAAACAATAATGTTATATATGAGTTTTCCCTGACGTGTCGTTATAGCAAGTCTCTACGAGAACCAGTCCAGTTTTCCATGGTAACGCGGCTATGTACTTCAGACTGGTTCCGAAGAAGTTCCATGAATATTTCCTCAATCAATC
Organism: Mactromeris polynyma; assembly: GCA_032209605.1. Lineage (NCBI taxonomy): Eukaryota > Metazoa > Mollusca > Bivalvia > Venerida > Mactridae > Mactromeris > Mactromeris polynyma. The sequence continues at coordinate 14,659,339 of JASFXZ010000014.1, read as the reverse complement.
TTAACAAGACTCACTCGGAACATCTCTGGTTTTGTCCTTTATTTGCATAATCGGAGACATGTCAAGTTAATTATCATAAAGCCTGCTCCATTAAGGATAATTTAATAAGCGACAATCGTCAGTCGTAGCCTCACTGTCGTGAATCTAGTGAAGTTATTGAAATTTGTCACAAGTCCGATGTTTTCAAAAAACAAATGGACTGAAATGTTATATTCAATAAATCGTAGCCTTATACTTGATTACAACACTGGATTTTTTATCAACCCCTAAATTAAGCGCCAGTAAGGGCCAACTGTTAGTTTCACAAAAAAGTCATCGAGAGTGATAAACTGTTTAACAATGGATATTAAATAAATTGAGCTAATATAAAGACGTAGAACAGACGGAAATATTGATATATAGTATATGTTTCATACATACTCTCGGTAAGAAAAACCATAGGCAAATAATCACTCGCTGATATATTTTTACTTCTCGGTTTGATATCTTGTCTGTTGCTTTTGGTATTTAGCAGTCTTCTCATAGACTTGTTTGATTACTGTAATGGAATTGAAACCTTAGATGTTTGACTTAGAGAAATCAGCCAGATTTTTATCAGGATATTTTCACATAGAGCCAGATTTTATATTTTGTTTTCTATGTTGTGACCTGATTGAGTGTCGCGCCGTTTTTTCCCCAGCAGTATTTCAGTCATGTACGCTGTATTGACCAAACTAGTGTTCCTAGGTTACCAACAAGTATTAACCTGTTTTCCACAATCATCTGACAACTGTCCCGCTTGATACAGATGCCCAGGACAAATTACTATTTTGATATATCATCTTTAGTCAAATTGTCACGGAGAAAATGAACTCCCCTTCCGGGGTTCGAGCCTCCGACCTCTGACAGTCAAGTGCTAACCATTGGGCTTAGTGTTATCAAATCACGATCGATGCACTGTTCGTGTGTCCGTACTTGTAGATATAAGAATTAGCAGCTCTAAATGTTTATCAATGTTTAGAGAAATACAAAACATATTCTCGGACTGTTTTTTTAAATACATGTACATGACTGTATAACTGGTATAAAACCAAAGCAGAATGACATCTAAATTAACATCGCCCTTTAATCTGTAATATTCAGCCACTTCAGATTGCCCGTGAGAAGAACAAACACAACGACAATAAGATCATGCATGCTTTATCCAAGAAAGAAAAAAGACTGACACTAAATGTAATATTTCGTAACTGAAGAGCAAAACAAACACCATCTGATCTATTTCCGTAACCGATGACGTCATCGCGACTATTATATTTCCGCGTAGTACAAATCTCGTAGGCGGGAGTTATATTACGAGATTTGAAAACTAATGAGAGAGTTGATCACTCTTCATCAAACAACAGATGGAGAGCAGTCTTGGTATATCATGGTCTATATTAAGAAGGAAAATCGATTAGTATGAAGTATCATGATCAAGTTTAGCATTGTTATAATATTGTGTCCTGAGTGTGGTCTTAGAGCAGAGAAATTGAGAGTGATTTGACCATACATAATGAGATGGCAGTTTGATTCCTTTGTTTTTACCGACATATCATCGCCGATTTACGTGTAGAAAATGGAATAGACCCCTGTGACAATGACTATAACAACAATTCTCATTTTACCCGGACAGAAACATCCAGAAACACACGAGTTTTTACTCCAAACAAATTATGTTTCTTATTTGTGTTGCAGACAATTAATGTCACACCTACTTAAAGAGACAATTCATCTGCTGCAGATTTAATTATAGCAATGCTTTAAGGAGATTTCTTAATTGCCTTTTAAATATACGAATTTACACTGAAAGTGAAGACAGATGTGTCAACAATTTAGCTTGTCAAGTTACAATCTTGCATTAATGCAACAGTGAAAAGCTGGTATTCAACCAGTACATGCTGGTACCATTGAAATAAAACTAATGAAATATGCCATATTCGGTATTTGGACTTCCTTTTGTTTGACTCGGTTTCCTAATCATCATCCTTTCGTTCTTGTTTTTATGCCGTCTCCTTGTGTGTACTTCCAAGTCCGTTTAGTATTTTTTATGTGCCCCTCTCGCCGGCGTGTGCTTCCTCCCTTTTCTTGAGTCTAGACCGGTATACGGAATATCGTATTTATGAATTGGCCATCAGACGCGTTATTCAGTTTTTCACATTTTGCACACCATCTCTAAGCTGCAAGACAGCATGGTGGTTTATATCCAGACAGACAGATAAAACAGTGCAACCTCTCCTGTGTAAAAATATATAGTAGAAGCTTTGCTTGTTATAGGTTGTTGCTCTACAGATATTAAAATAATCGTAAATTCTTACTAGAGGAAAGTTTGCTCAAAAGAGGACTACCCTAGATATGTTAAGCTGTATGTTGACGCAATGCAGTCCAGTTTAAGTTCCAATGCGTTCATTATTTTGTAAATAAAACAGTAAACAGTAAAAACGATCCTGTTTTTGTTTCAGACGGAGAGTTAAACTGCACGCCTCGTGCCATTGACGAGTTCCCGGCAAACTTTTTCAGCGTCGTTGACACACAGCACGGTGGTATAGCTGCCCATATTGCAATCTCATTGTACATGTTTGGAGCCCTGGCGATTGTCTGTGATGATTACTTCGTATCTTCGTTAGAGGTTATATGTGAACGTAAGTGATTATGTTTGGTGTAAAATTCCACTCGATCTCAATATTTAGGTTAAAGTTGGCATTTTCAAGAGCAAAGAACACAATATTACACAATATTAATAAATTGTGTAATATTGTGTTCTTTGTTCTTACAGTGATCCCATTTCTGGGATATTTCAACAACAAGTAAGTGTTTACTTTCTAAAGAAGACTCAGCCGGATAACTAAGAAGTAGAGGTTACGCTGCAGGTGCAAGTCGCGGGTTCAAACCCCGGCCGCGACACATCAAAGTCGTTAAGGTGGTACAAGTAGCTCTCTTGTCTGTGCTCTGTATTACTGAAAGTATAGTACTAGGACTGGTTGTCCGGTGTCTGGTTTTTAATGTGACTGGGCGTGATATCATGTTATGCGTCCACGGCGTGGTGTCACAAAAACTATATATATGCTGCAAGTTCATATTGTCTCCACATGAAAAAATGTTGATGCAACGTAAAACCCAACAAACTCAACAACGTCTTTGAAAGACACACATGGACAATATATGAACAGTAACCGCTCTCCGACCATAAGTCAGCCACGTAGAAACTCCATGTAAATTACAAAAGCTTTTAAAATACATGGTATTCACAATGAGTTTCACATTGTTTAATAAACAACACGTGCTTCTAACTACAGAAAATATTGATTGTCATTATTGTTGAAATTGCGAATTGCAATGTTGTTTCTATGGTTACCAAATGCACTTCGTTTTCTTTTACATCGTCTAGAAATATCGCATAACGTACTAAATCTTACTTTTGTGACTTATCGCGGTTGCATTCTCTTGTTTGCAAATAATTATCCGCCATTAATTGCACGACTTTTTCAGAACTGAATTTGCAAGAAGATGTGGCGGGCGCTACATTTATGGCAGCAGGGAGTTCAGCACCAGAATTCTTCACATCTGTTATAGGTAAATACTCGCTAGCAATTCCTATTGGCTGAAAAATGGTCGTTAAGTATCAAGCTAGATATAAATATGCAATGTTCAACTTTCAACCAATCCAGACAAGCGTTACTTTGTCAGGCAGTGGACCAATCACAATTCTGCTTACTTTGAGAATGAACCTACATGTCAAAAATGATCTGTTTATCCTATGACCTAGAAACGACACGTTTAATTTTTCCATGATAATCGAATTTGACATAGGCAGAGTTTATATATATATACCTTCTGGGATAAATAGTTCTTTATTTCCTTTTTCAGGTGTTTTTATAGCCAAAAGTGATGTTGGTGTTGGGACGATTGTAGGGTCGGCGGTATTCAACATACTTTTCATTATTGGAGCTTGTGCAATATTTTCTGGAATGGCAAGTCGATCGCTTCATACTTCATAAATGTTATACAACTGAGTGCCGCAGTACGCTTTACAGCCTCTTCTTTAAGTGACGTCATTTCCAGAAAACGTCATATGTGATGTCATCATGTACTGACATTCAGCAATATTTGCCCCATATGGCAATGTGAAAACGAAGTGACCATATGGAGAGAACATTGTTTCCTGCTTGCAAATAGTGACGTCACATGTTGCGTTTTCTTGAAATGATGTCACAGAAGACGTTATAAATCTCATAGCAGCGCTCAGTCACTGTTCTTCGACGTCAACTTTCCTTCTTAGCGAGTTTCAGGGAGCATCTATGCAGAGTCTTTACTTGCACAACTTTCAAAATAATGTCCAATCACTTACATTGCAGGACCATAACATAATTAATACAACATCTAGTAACCAAGTTTTTTTTATTTGCTAGTCAAACAGCAAAATCAGTCCGCCATGTAAGCTCAGTCGATAGTGATCTTGACTGCCGAATGTTGGGTTCCCAGACAGAGCATAGTGCTTCAAAGGCAATGTGTCTGAATCTGCTAATTCCAAGGTTATTTGTTTATAAAAAATGAGTACTTGCTGGTAAACCAGGAACGCTAGTTAGATCAACTAACCGCCGTAAATGACTGAAATTGTTTAAAAAAACGTCGTAAAAACTACAACTTACCCCGAGCGGCAACAAGTACACATTTCTATTGTCATTAAGACTGTAGTTATTATTGGTAGTGGCATTCAAAGAAGAAAATGAGTTTTATTAAATCATTCTACGTACAAAAATCTAATAATTGTCAGATACGATCTGGTGTTCATCAGTTTCCAGGAAGACAACTGATGGGGAAATTTGATTGCAACTATTTACCGTTAAAACTAAAGAAGAACAAAGGCTTTATAGCCCCAAGTGTAATTCATACTTGCAGAATGGTCCCTAGTATAATTCATACTATCCGATCCAATACTTTAACCGTTACTTGTCCGTCTCTTCATGACTTTGTATTAACAGCTGCATTACCGACTTAAACCTGTTTGTCCTCATTGTATTCTCCTTAGTGGTCCGGTCGGTCGGTCGGGCCATTCCTTGCGCCCAGTTCCCTTGCATATTAACCCTTCCTCCTCATCCTCAATTCCTGATGTTTTATGGAGTGATGTGTTCCCGGAGGTCTGTGTAGGGAGGTATTGTCTTGTGTATGTGGCGTTCCCTGTATCAACTTATTCTCTCGTATATGCTGATTTAATACCTTGTACATGTTGTTCTTGGATATGTAATTAAGAAGTCTGTTTGTCAATATAGCCACCTCAATTATGACCCACAATATGTTTCTGCTTTGTTATTTCTTTATTCCGTTTTTTTGTCGTATTTCAGATAATAAAATTAACATGGTATCCTATGACAAGAGACTGCTTATTTTACCTGATTTCAATCGCAGCCTTGGTCATTGTGATCGATGATGAACGGGTATATTGGTAAGTATGTCATACAACTCAACTTCTCCAGAGCAACTCCTTTGAGAGACATAATGTTGGCTGTTGTTGAGAGGTTGTTGCCATAGAGAGATTAATTTGGTGGTTGGTTTGTATGACAGGAAAATTGATACTGTTGTTGGAACAGAGGCGGTTGATCAAGAGAGAGTCTCACTGGAGACGTTACACTGTAGATTCCTTACAAATTGTCCATATGGAATAAATTGAAGTGTTCAAAATAAGACTCACAGTTCATCCTGTTAATGTTTGTACTATGTTAAGTGTTTCCGTGGTGACTGTTGGCATTGTTTGTGTTCGTTCCTCATTGACTTCTTCCTTTATTTTATAATCAAAATATATCGATATACAAAACATATATATTTAAGCAAAACCGTCTGAAAGCATAGGCCGGTACAGTGAACATTCGTTGTTTAATAATGTATCTGATGAGAAAACTTCCAGATCTAGACGTAGATTTTTATATAGCAGTCGGTCACGTTAAGTAAGGTTTTGTCTGATCCGGCTTTCGGGAAAAGTTTAAAATAACTCTTACTCATGTTATATTTAAATTATTTTGTTCTGACCAATTACGCTGAACTCTTGCCATTTATAGATAGTGACGTTAGTGTGGGTATATTTATTGTACATGTCAACTTTCTTGACAATGCACACTAGGGTTTGGCAAAAACAGGATTTAATTAAGCTACTGAGACTTATCCAAGCTGAGAGGTTTCGGAAAACCAGACCCTGATATTTGATAGCAATACGGGGTAAATCAATTATTTAATTCAGTAAGTACTAACATGAGGTTTGAAAGTTGTATGAATATAAAGGTTTAATTACCGCTTTGCTCAATACATTTAGCGTGGCAATATATATATGTTTTACTGCGAGCCCTGAGTATGCACCAGCAGTGAAACTTGTCTGTTTTCAATTATAATGATTAATGTTTCAGTTATTGATTTGCCTTTTAAGATCTACTCAGGATTTTATATGTCTGATAAGTGCGGTATGCACCTTTCCTGCCAACATCTAATTGCCTAATTAATAGATATATTCTGAACGCATATTTGAGAAAAACAGTATTTAAATGAGGGATAATTCCTAGAATAATAATTAGAACATAAATCAACGCGAGCACCGCAAGCACATGCAGATCCTCGTATGCGGGTTGAATTATAATCGCGACTTATACATGTACTTAAATAGTACAGCAAAACCTCAGTAATACAACCACCCTTTGGACCCTTGAAAACGGAAGGTCTTAAAAATATTGAGGTTAATTAAATAGCAAAATAGAGAAAATGGACTTGAACATTGTGATCTTAATTTTAGGAAGGTCTTATTATTGAGGTGGTCTTTATGTGATGTTTTACTGTATATAACATTTATGTGGACACAGACGACGACCTAGTTACATTTTTTTTTCAAACCAGACGAGCTAAAAACGAGTGATTTCTTGAGGAGAATCAATGTAGCACAAATGAACTGGAATGCTAATGTTGTAAACATTTATTTACAAAAGTACTCAGTTCAATCCATCGACAGCAATCTCGGTATTAATTGAAACTGTCGTTCATATCATCTATCAGATATATAGAGATCCCAAACGTGTTGTTTACTTGTACGCATCACAATTAAACAAATAAACACATTTCATGACATTAAGTATTGCTTTAGCTATTCCTGCATACTATAATTGTTAGCTTTAGGCTATTACCTTCATTTGTCTCTCAAGTTATAAAATCACCGTTAATGACCTGGTCGATTATTGGTCTATCCGAGTTTTAGTACATTAAACGTCACAGGGGATTGTTTTAATTAATTAGAGAGGTCCTTCTATCTGATGCATGGTAATTCCAACATTGTGCGTGATGTGATTCCCTGTGGTGATTATCGTTTATTGAGTGACCTTGGTCAATCTGATGTTTGTCATGAAAGCGATGTCCAACCATCTGATAAATAGGAACTTAAACCTTGTCCGAGATATGCGAGTCCCTATGGTGATAATCGTTTTATTGTGTTATTCTTGTTCTTCTGATCTGCTTAATGCAAGTGAAGCATTGCTTTATTAACGAGCGTATCGATCAATGCGTCTAAAATACTAGGGAAATAATGGGTGGTTCATTTAAGATGATTTTTTTTCGGCGCAGCCGTACTAACAAGGCTTTCAACCGAACATCGTTTGTAACATTAACGCGGATTGGTTATCCTTTAGTTAAAGGGTACATTGTATTACCGAAATCCACTAAATTTCGGTAAAATTACCGAAATCCATTTTCCAATACCGAAATCCACTTCTAATACAACATCTGCACTGTATATTGCTATTTTTTTGTATTGTTCTATGAAAATCGCCAGAACATGAACATTCTTTATTCTTTGTTTTTCATTGTCTTTATTTTCTCTTTTAATCTATGTTTGGAACATGCTCGCTGAAATCTATTAATGTCTTGTGAAGGTATAGTGCTTTTTAATCTGAAATCTTCCCTAGTGTGTTCATTCAGACTCTGTTTTCAGCAGACAATCACAGCTACACGCAATGCTCGCCTCGAAAAACAACATATTCACATTAAACTATTAACTATACAACGGGCCCACATACAGAGACCAGATGTTAATAATTATCGCAAATATTTTGCAACAAAAGTATTCTCTTTAAACTGGTACGACCTCATAAGATAATATGTTGCATTTAAAATTACTTAAATGATTTTGAGTTTGTTGGTGTCGTTTTTTGTTCATGTTAAATGTAACTTGGAATCATATTACCCTGCCAAATTTAGATGTGTCATACGGTCGTGCTTGGTTTGACGCCAGTTACGCCAGCTTTGGGTCTTATTCCTGTAATAGATATTTAAACCCTTCCCCATTTTGAATTTGTAACTTAAATTTGTTTCATGATCACTTCAAAAATATAGTCTGATTTATGAGTCACTGATATAACCCATTGGCGGTAGCTTATGCAGGCATCTACAACAAGGAAGCGGAATGAGTATTTCCTTATGTTTAAACGTGCTCTCTTCTTAAATAACATATGTTGTTGTTCCACAGTGAGTTTACTACCAATGCCTCTACGTTTAGACAGCAATTCATCCGAGTTATATACATATTTTCCATTTAAAAGGTTGCAAGTTTCTATCATGTCATCTCGTATACGCCCACATTTAGGTAAATCCTCCTCCTTCTCCCCTGTTTCTCAAATACACGTGGCTATTAGTTGTCATATGCAATCGGTAAAATAAATTAATACTCGATGGAGACTAAAGAATATAAGTGAAATCAACTGACCTTACTGTCTCCTCAAATAGCTTACGTTTTATGGATTGTTGTTTCCCCCAGAGTTCTGTGTGGGAAGGCATTGTCTTTTGTATGTGGCGTTCCCTGTAGCAACTTATTCTCTCTCTTTTATATATTTATAAAAAATGTTAAAAACTTTTTTTTTAAATCAACACAGTAACTACTTCACGTGCCATGAATTATGTATAGAAACTTATTAAAACGTCACCTCGTATCGCCTTCGTTTTATGAATTCCATGACAGTTCTTAATGCAATTTAAAGCCAAAGACATTTATAGCAGATTTGGTTTTGTCATATGATAGAAATAAGTTATCGCGTCTTTCTCTCAAATTCTAGACAATAATATCAAATGTGTTTTTTCAGAGAAATATTATAACTTAATTCTCTCAGAATTTCTTATGTTTCATGATTAAGGAATAGACCAGACACTATTAAAGGAAATATCTATATGATATATTTTTGTGTGTGAGATCTATTTCCAGAAAGCCAAATATAAAAGGAAATTCGAAAACTAAGTTACATTTATATAAATTTTATTTTATTGAATTTATATACGCATATATAAAATTAACGCATTTTCGAAGATTCTTTTCTGTTTGCTTTCTAGGAATAGACTTCACATCTCACTTATGGTGAATACTTAAATTAAATATTTATATTTCAAGTGCTTGCAATTGCGATGTCACACAAAAGGCAACATGTCTGAAGTGTCGTAACGAACAAAAATAAAATCTTATTTTACATCACAAACGGCTCCGCTATTTGGAGTATCTTGAATGAGCAATCGGAAGTAGTTAACTGTAAATGAGTGACAAGGTTTATAGTCGTAGCAATGTTCATAACAGTCTTCAAATGTCCATTCATTCCCACTGAGTTGCACTTCATCATAACCGGTGGCCGATTTAATGAGCAACTGTCTATAGCCAAACACTTTTTCCTGTTACACTTTATTCCGTATTGAAAAAGGGAGCTGGGCTCGCCAGATATTTTGTTGCCAACTATGCGAAAGAGCACAAACTTTAAGTATTCAAATTTCCATTCACTACCACTGAGTTACAATTGAGCACCTCCATTTGCCCAAATGTTTCAGACCTGTAATGAATACGTGTTGGGCCTGAAAGTCCTGTTCTACAGGGATTGCCTGATATGCAGTCAACTCTTTTGCGATGGATGAATTTCAATTCTGGCTACTTTTACAAGACTTTTACAACCTTTATTGTGTAACAATGACATCACAATGACGCAAACTTTTATTTGTCCTTAGTTTCGAGTTTGTGTCCTAGAGATTACTACTTCTTGTCTTCAGTATAACGCGTATTCAGCGCTACATGTACATACGAGTAGATGAGCCTTCAGCGCATGCGCAATACGTTCAGCCTTTTGTTGTAAATAGTTATGATTAATTTAAGTCCCCAAGATAATTTATACCCAAATTCTTAGTAACCTTATGTACGCTCACATTTTGTAAAACATTTATTAAACATGCGATTAGATCATAGACTACATGTTTAAGTATATATGCAACAGATTTAACAATATGATCACGAACTGTATCGATGTATCGATGTTTACATTGACCATGTCCAAAAACATTTGGCTAAGAAGTACTACTGTACGTATTTGTTACCATGGAGCATTGTTACCATGTTTTAGTCAAAAGCTTCAAAACCATTGGATATAGGTCAAACACTACTAAATGTGAAACTGTCCATGAACCTGGTTTTATCATAAATAGATCTAATTGCTGCGAAAATATCGTCTTAGTTTATATTAAAATGAAGTGAAACGAGTTCTTACACCTTGTACTTATTATCACACTCGATGGCTGCTTCCTGGCTACCAACCAGTACTCTCGCAAAATTTAGGGTTTGTGAAGTTCTTTATAATAATAATAATAATAATAACAATTATTTTCAGAAGGTTACATAGTTAAGGTTAACAATAAATTGTACATCTTTTTTTCAATATGGCCTTCTATTAACAATATAAACACGCACAAATAGACAAGAATTCACACACGCACACGCACACCTACATACACACAATCACGCACACATTCACACACGCATACACAATATATTGTACATGTACATCATGTTTTAACATCAGGATGTAAATGAGACTATTAAAAACTACAAAAGTTAAGATGATCTGAAAATAAAATTGAAATAAAACAACAACAATAACAGACACCTCACATAAGACACATACATACAATAATGTAATATTATTGATATCATTGTTTAAGCATTAAGTAGTTCCTATAATTATTTTTAAATGTTTCTGTATCAGACAGACAACGTATATTTACAGGAATTGCATTCCATACATCACGAGCATAAAAAGAGAATGTTTGTTTACCATAATTTGATTTAAAGGAAAAGGGTGCTATGTCATTGTTGGTGGTGGATCTTTATCAAATCCCTTTGATCGCGTGGCTTGAACTCGGATCGGGAGTCAGGCGCTCTACCCCTCGACCACTTCACCTCCCACTGGAATATCGTCTAGACATAATTATTTGCTGAGAAGGATTGAATATGATGTTACTTTGCATATTTTTATATATTTCAGGTACGAAGCCATGGTGTTTTTGATATTATACTTATTTTACATACTTATAATGTATTTCAACCGTTTTCTCGAGGACAAAAGTATTAAAGGTGTACAAAAGATTCTCTCAAGATGTAGACATGAAGATCCTATATCACAGCACCACCACCACCACCATGCTGACCCCGGTCTCGATGAGAAACAGCCCCTTTCCGGTAGGGATCAAACGATATACAAATATCCGTATAAATAAGGAGCACTATAGACTGTGCAACCTCTCTAGAGCAACACCCTTCAGGAGATACAAAATTCGACTGTTGTTAAGAGATTGTTGCTCTAGAGAGGTTAAATTGGTAATAATTTACTACATGAAATATTTTGATACTGTTTTTAAAGAGAGGTTGTTGATGAGAAGAAGGCCAGTATGGACAGGTTGAAGTGTATGTTTGTATCCTTAGCCGCCATAACCTGATTACAATGTATATGCCGGAAATGCTTAAAATTGAATGGAGGTCACTTCTGAAAGTAAAAACTGGTTTTGCTTTAAAACATCAAACACACAAGTAGTGTATAAAATATTTTATTTTATATTATTTCCGTTATTGATCTGCGGGGTAAGCTTGTGTTGTTGTCGTTTTGCTCGTAATGGCTTGGTGTCAAAATCCTCACTAAAATTCCAGATAAGTGTAAATCTTGCTTGTGATAAAAGCTTTCTTTGAAAGATATTGCACATTCTGTAAAATATTTATGTCCTGTGAGAGACGCAGGGGCGGATAAAGCATTTTCGAAAAGGTGGAGGCGTTTATTAAAAATGAGTGTGGGGGCAACGCCCTCAGGAAGTCAACAGCGCATTCTCGCTGATTCTCACAAAACAATCTACCCGATGTTGCTCATTGTATAGCCATGCTGAATAGGTTTATCACAAGTCGATAGGGTAGGGGAATGTTTTTTCCCGCTTCGTGTTGTATAAAAGCGCCTCGTACGTAGAACACTAAACCTTTGATAGAGAGCGTTCAACGCATGACTATCGTAGCATCTATTTATTTTTATAGGAGTTACGATAGACCTGCACTGAACCCTCCATATTATAGTAGACAGGTATATATACATACCGTATGTATCTTTACAGTATGTTTTAGACAGAAAATGTACATGTTCCGTAGATTCTATATTATTGATATCATATCTTATTTTTCCTGTAAGAGTTTAGGGTGGCACACGCCGGCGCCACACCCCTTAAATGTACAGAACGCAAACGTATCAACTTGATTTGTTCAATGTTTTGTAGAAAATTCCAGAAGTGGACAAAGTTATTCAGATGAGAGAGAAAGCTACGGAGATTCTGAAGTCAGGGAAACACCTTTCAGTAGTAGCGGAAGTTGCATTGAGGGGAATCCCCACGTAAACATTGATGGTAGGTATACGCATCCCCCGGTGAATAAATATACGAATTCCCCGACAAAAATGTGTTATATTAATAGATATTTAATTTAATGAGTTAATAAAATTATCGATGTGTAAGCTTCCTATACGTAAGAATATGTCGATATAGACCACTAACATTGAAATACACAATATGTAGGGGAATGTTTCAATGTTTCAAACATGGGTCGCAATTATATGTGGCGCTTCGTGTAAGCGCTTAATCTCGCTTTCATGTTAGGATATGTATTTTCCCGTGTTTGAGTGTAACGAATTAGCGGGAAAATGCTTTCCCCTGATTGGTTAAGAACTGGTCAGTTATTACCTATTAGGGTATACATGAGGTGTGGTCATTTAGCGTTGGGTATTCACAGTAACAGGTTTACCGACATATTTCTTTTTAAATTGTTTCATGAAGGTTCACACTGATCAAGGATATACTTTGCATAATATTAGAAATATTTTGTTTGTTTTGTGTATTGTATATATCTTAATATTTATTTGAGATGGTTAGAAAAATAACATAGAATTTATCTATAGTTATTATAGATAAATAGAACATTTGAACATGGCATGTGTATAACAGACATTATTATGATGTGGTACGTGAGGTGTTAGCATTACGAGTATGGAATGTAATTTTGGGTTGATACGTGTGCAGCATACCCAAACGCTTTCATCAAATTAAAACAGTAAACTGATGTTAGTATTATGTTTTGTTTCTATAGTATAGAGAGTTATCGAGGGTGTCAAAGTTCTGAGTAAGTTAGGGGAATTTGTATATATTTCAGACAAAACGATTGAATCGCCGCTCGATATACCAGCACCAATTATTGGCAAGATTTACTGGATAGTCATGCTACCTTTAAAAATACTGATGTTTGTGACAATCCCTGATTGCCGACGGTCGGGTGTTTGGCGTAAGCTGTACATGTTGACATTTGCCCTTTCTATTGTATGGATCGCTGGATGTTCATATATAATGGTGTGGATGGTGACAATTATTGGTGAGTAGTAAACCATTATTAGGAGAACATCGCTAGGTCTGAAGAAAGTTGATTTCTTGAATGCAATGCTAAAACACCTTTTAAGCTCATTTTAAATAATTTATTGTCTTTCCCTTTTTACAGTTTTATGTGAGTTCAACTATTCCATGCTATGCCATTCATAGATAGATTATTTCAGTTACATTGCTAGCTTCTCAGATTAATATATATTAAGGACCACCATGGAAATAAGATTTTGTACTTAAACTCTTTTTTGTGTTATCCTTAACGTGTACTGTTGATTGATATGGCTTTATTAAGTCATATAATTGTTTTTACTCATGTATGTCTTAATTTTATATTGCCATGTAAATCGTACATTTTACGTTGAAATAAACATATCAATCTATCTATTTTTTGGTGAGATAGAGTCGGATTATCGAGATAAAATATTGAAGAAAAACCTTTAACTGGTACATGCAAAAATTGTCTAAATAATTACTAGTAGGAATTATGAAGGTATTTGCGTCTGAACAAAATTTACACGGACATCGGACAATCCTGCTAAGGGAAGCAACCAGTAATGGTAAGTTACCAATATCCAACACAATTACCTCCCTTCATTGGAAACATTCGCAATCGACTGCACAAACATTGAAGTATTCTAATCTTACAGGGGATGCGCTAGAGATACCGGAGACGGTAATGGGGTTAACTATACTGGCCGCTGGTACCTCTGTGCCGGACTGTCTTAGTAGTATTTTCGTCGCAAGAGACGGTAAGACAAATATTTGTTGAAAGCAATATCTTCTTAAAATCTTTGCATATTAGCAATTAACTTGAGTAGGACGGGTATTAAGTACAGGCGTGTGCATTTCTTAGTATTACGTCTAATTGAGATAAGAAGTATGTGTTTGGTCTGGACTCAGCAATCGTTGACTCTTAATGTGGTCTATAGACGTCTGAACGGATAACATTTGCGACAACTAAAATCAGTCATTGCAAATAATGTCAATTATTCCCACACCTGTTCCTACATTTTGTGGGACAAATGTGTATCGTAGGACCTAGATATAATGTTTGCTCCTTGTTGACGGTAATGATATGTACATACTTCGCATGCCTGTGGGTGGTCTAAACCATCCACCTGGATACTTTGCCCGATATGATTTGAAGAGCGGACTGATGATACTGCACCTATAAGTATTCATTATGACATTGTACACTGGTCTAAATAAATGAAACTGGTCGGACTTTTTCTAGAAGTCAATATGAATGTTAAGAGGTGTCGTCATAGTTACAAGTCGTAAATATGCTATGGTATGAATAAAATCGTTTGAAAATAAATCTTTAGATTTTCTGTGAATTGAAATCAATTCCGGACAATCTCTGCAGATTAACAAACTTCGGCAGTTGCTGAGCTATTGTTGCTGTAGAGAGGCTGAATTAAAGTTGTAACTACGTGGTACATGAAAATGATACTGTTGTTTGAGGAGAGCTTGCTACTCAAGAGAAAGTCGATCGGGAGAGCTTGCACTTTATATGATTTACACAACTATTTTGTTCTCTTCAGGATACGGTGATATGGCTGTCTCCAACTCCATAGGCAGTAACGTGTTTGATATTTTAATTTGTCTCGGGTTACCATGGTTACTGGACACTACGATAGTGAAGAAAGGGGATCCTCTATTAATTAACAGCGGAGGGATCGGCTATTCAGCCCTTATATTGTTGTCAACGGTAGCGTTCATGCTGGTTGCGATAAATCTTGCAAAATGGCGACTAACCAAGGCATTCGGAGGACTTTGTATGTTTGCATACGTTGCCGTTATTGCTATATCCTGTCTGTTTGAACTAAATGTTTTTGGCGACTTCGTTTTGCCATCGTGTGATCGAAAGACTTAACACTGTGCGGTCCTATAGCTGTCTTTGTACCACGTTTTTCAACTAACCAGTAATGGGGAAAACATGTGGTTTGTGATGTGATTTTTGCGACGTCAACAACCGAATTTGCCTTTGTTGCGAATGCAGGCCAATTCGGTTGTCTGAAGTTACAAATAATGACGTCACCAACCACGTCTTTGCCCGCTCTGGTTAACGTTGATAATTGATTTTAATTAGCATTATAAGATTTTCTGCCTTCATTCATTGTGAAGATAGTTTTCTGTTTAAGTTTCTGAAACAGTCTACAGTTCTTTTATTCCAAGTGTTCTCTGTTTTCGACTTTATTTGAAATATAAAATTAACCGAAATTAAATCCAGTTCCTAAGATATAAAGGACAAGTGCGACAATGCTGCACCGCAGCAAAACACTGACACGTCTTGAATTATTGATCAATGTAAATATGCCTGGTCGTACGAGTAAAACCATTAAACAGAACATGCAGTAGAATAAAATGTTTAATGGAATAACAAATACATGTATTGCCTTATTATATCCCACTATTGGCCATTATAAGTTTAAAATCTCACTAAATAAACCACCTCAATAGTAAGACCGTCTCAAAATTAAGAACACAATTTTGCTCTTTACTTACCCTCAATATTAAGACCACCTTAATAAGAAGACCATTGTCTGGGGTCCCAATGGTGGTATTATTATTGAGGTTTTACGGTAATTTACTTGCTAGATTTACATGATTGTTTCATGAGTATTTACATTTCCTCACGTTTGATGTATATGGACCTTTTGTCGTCCCTTCAAAAAACATTATGTCGGGGCATAAAAAGAGGAGCGGGCGCATGATAATCAAGTAATTTTCTCAAAATTATTACTTAATTTGAAATTATGACTATATACTCGTACCTTTGATTATGAATTGTTTTATTATACTGAATTAATTCTATCGATAGACAATCAAACCAAGCAGATGATTTTATCGAACAAATCGTACTGTGACGTTTTAAAACATATCAAAATCATATGTAGTTCTAATAAACTACTTATTAGCAATTTTCTAAATTATTAGTAATAGTTATTTTAGTAATAATGTCAAAATATTGTTTCAAGTTATGCTGTATATTTGTATATAGTTTTATTATAAAAACGCAGGTAGCAAATGTACATTAAAACCTGACCTGTAAGTTGTACCTTATATTTGATGTATTTAGAATGAAATAATAGTTTTACCCAACGGTAACTATGGAAACACTTTTGCAGATTTTGTACATTATAGAATTTATTGATTGTTACCAAAATAAATGTTATATATGATAAATAAAAACTGGGGTAAGATACAATGTAAGTACATGGCAACCTTTCCAGAGCAACACATTTTGGGAGACGAACCTATTGCTGGTGCTGCGAGGTTATTGCTCTAGAGAGATTAAATCGATAATATAGTGAATTCTTATTGAAGGACAGTTAATACTGTTGTTGAAGAGATGTTCTTGTTCAACAGCGGGTCACCTTGGATAGGTTGCTCTGTATTTCAATAAATACCCACCAGTACAATTGTATATCAATGTAAGAGTTCGTGAGTTTGTTGTTATTGTTGTTAATATTATTTTTGTTTCTTCGTTAATAAAGTTATTTAACTAATTACATGACTTATTTTGCAATCAAAATTATTCCTATTTCAATTGGAAAGTCACGTGACGATATGTGAGGCTAAATGTAATTTATACACATATATTTTAACACAATTCATTCCGATCACTCAGATTTAGAAAAACATCAGGCTTGGAGCTTCAATAAGATCATACCAATATGGAATTATGTTTAAAGCGTCCTCAGGCGGGCAGGTTCTCGGCTGTCTGATCTTTAAACATTCTGAAATGTAAAAGATCCCCGGTAATGGTGTTGAAACACAACGACATTGGCCCATTTAGCAGATAACAATGTGTCAGGTAACCAAGGACCATGTTTAAAAGCTTAAAAATCTTAAAATATAGCAATTTACTTGATACTTTGTGTTGTTTTTGTTAATTATATAAAAACAATCAAACAAAACTACCTTGGTTATTTTGACTACGCCCAATGCTGTACTACATTGATCTTTCTGTGTATATACACGTTTGTGCTACATTAGTTTTTTATACACGCCCACTGCTGAACAACACTGGTCATTATGTATACGCCCACTAATTGAACTATACGTTCACTGCTGGAAAAGTATAACCCCACTGGTTGGAATCTACGCTTACATATGTACAAGAATAAAAACGCCCACTGATTGGACTATACGCTATATGCGGTACATCTATACGCCCACTGATTGGAATATACGCTAAATGAGGTATTTGTATACGCCCACTGATTGTATCTCGCTAATGCTGTACAAGTATACGCCCACTGATAGTTTTAGTGCTGGGCAACACTGGTCATTCTGTATACGTCCACAGCGAGACTATACGCTCTTTGTGGATCGACCTTGGTCATCCTCTCTACACTGATTGCTAGAATACATAGGTTGGTCCGTGCAATTTATGTACACCCCTGCATTACATTGGTCATGTTTATGAACTCTAGTGTAATACATGAGTTTATCTTTATATGAATTCGGCTGGACTACATTCTGTTTATGTATTTACTGGACTCTATTGGTCAATCTTCACATGTACACTACTGGATAGCATTGGTCATTCTGTATATGTACATTATTGGATTGCATTGGTAAATCTGTATATGCACATATTGGATTACATTGGTCATTATGTCTACATACACTACTGGATTACATTGGTCATTATGTATATGTACACTACTGGATTACATTGGTCATTCTGTATATGTACACTATTGGATTACATTGGTCATTCTGTATATGTACACTGCTGGATTACATTGGTCATCATGTCTACATACACTACTGGATTACATTGGTCATTCTTATATGTACACTATTGGATTACATTGGTCATTCTGTATATGTACACTACTGGATTACATTGGTCATTCTGTATATGTACACTACTGGATTACATTGGTCATCATGTCTACATGTACACTACTGGATTACATTGGTCATTCTGTATATGTACACTATTGGATTACATTGGTCATTCTGTATATGTACACTACTGGATTACATTGGTCATTCTGTATATGTACACTGCTGGATTACATTGGTCATCATGTCTACATACACTACTGGATTACATTGGTCATTCTGTATATGTACACTATTGGATTACATTGGTCATTATGTATATGTACACTACTGGATTACATTGGTCATCATGTCTACATACACTACTGGATTACATTGGTCATTCTGTATATGTACACTACTGGATTACATTGGTCATTCTGTATATGTACACTGCTGGATTACATTGGTCATTCTGTATATGTACACTACTGGATTGCATTGGTCATTCTGTATATGTACTCTACTGGATTACATTGGTCATTCTGTATATGTACACTTCTGGATTGCATTGGTCATTCTGTATATGTACACTACTGGATTGCATTGGTCATTATGTCTACATACACTACTGGATTACATTGGTCATTCTGTATATGTACACTATTGGATTACATTGGTCATTCTGTATATGTACACTATTGGATTACATTGGTCATTCTGTATATGTACACTGCTGGATTACATTGGTCATTCTGTATATGTACACTTTTGGATTACATTGGTCATTCTGTATATGTACACTGCTGGATTACATTGGTCATTCTGTCTATGTACACTATTGGATTACATTGGTCATTCTGTATATGTACACTGCTGGATTACATTGGGCATTCTGTATATGTACACTATTGGATTACATTGGTCATTCTGTCTATGTACACTATTGGATTACATTGGTCATTCTGTATATGTACACTGCTGGATTACATTGGTCATTCTGTATATGTACACTACTGGATTACATTGGTCATTATGTATATGTACACTGCTGGATTACATTGGTCATTCTGTATATGTACACTGCTGGATTACATTGGTCATTCTGTATATGTACACTGCTGGATTACATTGGTCATTCTGTATATGTACACTATTGGATTACATTGGAAATTATGTCTACATACACTACTGGATTACATTGGTCATTCTGTATATGTACACTACTGGATTACATTGGTCATTCTGTCTATGTACACTATTGGATTACATTGGAAATTATGTCTACATACACTACTGGATTACATTGGTCATTCTGTATATGTACACTGCTGGATTACATTGGTCATTCTGTATATGTACACTATTGGATACATTGGTCATTCTGTATATGTACACTACTGTATTACATTGGTCATTCTGTATATGTACTCTACTGGATTACATTGGTCATTCCGTATATGTACTCTACTGGATTACATTGGCCATTCTGTATATGTACACTATTGGATACATTGGTCATTCTGTATATGTACACTATTGGATTACATTGGAAATTATGTCTACATACACTACTGGATTACATTGGTCATTCTGTATATGTACACTATTGGATAGCATTGGTCATTCTGTATATGTACACTATTGGATACATTGGTCATTCTGTATATGTACACTGCTGGATTACATTGGTCATTCTGTATACGTACACTATTGGATACATTGGTCATTCTGTATATGTACACTACTGGATTACATTGGTCATTCTGTATATGTACACTATTGGATACATTGTTCATTCTGTATATGTACACTATTGGATACATTGGTCATTCTGTATATGAACACTATTGGATACATTGGTCATTCTGTATATGTACACTATTGGATTACATTGGAAATTATGTCTACATACACTACTGGATTACATTGGTCATTCTGTATATGTACACTATTGGATAGCATTGGTCATTCTGCATATGTACACTATTGGATAACATTGGTCATTCTGTATATGTACACTGCTGGATTACATTGGTCATTCTGTATATGTACACTATTGGATACATTGGTCATTCTGTATATGTACACTACTGGATTACATTGGTCATTCTGTATATGTACTCTACTGGATTACATTGGTCATTCTGTATATGTACACTATTGGATACATTGGTCATTCTGTATACATACACTACTGGATTACATTGGTCATTATGTCTACATACACTACTGGATTACATTGGTCATTATGTATATGTACACTATTGGATTACATTGGTCATTCTGTATATGTACACTACTGGATTACATTGGTCATTCTGTCTAAGTACACTGCTGGATTACATTGGTCATTCTGTATATGTACACTACCGGATTACATTGGTCATTCTGTATATGTACACTACTGGATTACATTGGTCATTCTGTCTATGTACACTACTGGATTACATTGGTCATTCTGTATATGTACACTACTGGATTACATTGGTCATTCTGTCTAAGTACACTACTGGATTACATTGGTCGTTATGTATATGTACACTACTGGATTACATTGGTCATTATGTCTACATACACTACTGGTTTGCATTGGTCATTCTGTATATTTACACTACTGGATTACATTGGTCATTCTGTATATGTACTCTACTGGATTACATTGGTCATTCTGTATATGTACACTGCTGGATTACATTGGTCATTCTGTATATGTACACTACTGGATTACATTGGTCATTCTGTATATGTACACTATTGGATTACATTGGTCATTCTGTATATGTACACTACTGGATTACATTGGTCATTCTGTATATGTACACTGCTGGATTACATTGGTCATTCTGTATATGTACACTACTGGATTGCATTGGTCATTATGTCTACATACACTACTGGATTACATTGGTCATTCTGTATATGTACACTATTGGATTGCATTGGTCATTCTGTATATGTACACTACTGGATTACATTGGTCATTCTGTATACATACACTGCTGGATTACATTGGTCATTCTGTATACATACACTACTGGATTACATTGGTAATTCTGTATATGTACACTATTGGATTACATTGGTCATTCTGTATATGTACACTACTGGATTACATTGGTCATTCTGTCTAAGTACACTGCTGGATTACATTGGTCATTCTGTATATGTACACTACTGGATTACATTGGTCATTCTGTATATGTACACTACTGGATTACATTGGTCATTCTATCTATGTACACTACTGGATTACATTGGTCATTCTGTATATGTACATTGCTGGATTACATTGGTCATTCTGTATATGTACACTGCTGGATTACATTGGTCATTCTGTCTATGTACACTGCTGGATTACATGGGTCATTCTGTCTATGTACACTACTGGATTACATTGGTCATCATGTCTACATACACTACTGGATTACATTGGTCATTCTGTATATGTACACTACTGGATTACATTGGTCATTCTGTATATGTACTCTATTGGATTACATTGGTCATCATGTCTACATACACTACTGGATTACATTGGTCATTCTGTATATGTACACTACTGGATTACGTGGGTCATTCTGTATATGTACACTACTGGATTGCATTGGTCATTCTGTATATGTACACTACTGGATTACATTGGTCATTATGTATATATACACTGCTGGATTACATTGGTCATTCTGTATATGTACACTGCTGGATTGCATTGGTCATTCTGTATATGTACACTACTGGATTACATTGGTCTTTCTATTCCTATTTATGTACACCGATGTTTGAAAATTGAAAATAGTGCTCAAAATAATATTACAGATAAGACAAATATTAAAGAATGTCGTCATTCAAACGCCACGTGGAACTTAAGCGTCAAATAAGCAAACAAAACAAATTAATCACAATAATTACATTGGATCATAATACTCAAATTCCTGTAATTTGTAGGATTGAACATATTAAATTTCTTTGCGGTGTGTAAACACCGGTCGAAATATTTCAGCGCACTATAAATTAAAGCAACTTCGTCATGAAATGCTTTGACAATCAAAAAGTATTTAAAATCTAACCAGTTTGGATAGGTTTTTATTCTTCGCAACAAATGCACCTTATAACGTCACGTTGCATTAATTATCTAAAATCACCGATTGTTATATTTATAGAGGTGTGTCTACAACATCAGCGTCCGTCAGCTTCAAATCAAATTCCCTCATAAGGGCCAAACACCTCCAGTAGCGGTGCACCAATCACTGTCTTCACAAATGTCACCTGACGATGGATTTTTGTACGAAACGACCGTTACACATTGAAAACACGGTCGTTGATTTGTTGTTAAATTCATTATACCGTTTAACCACTTGCATTCGCATTATTTGTAAAAACATGTTTCAGCAGAACAAAGTCAATATAGAAACCATTGCGTAGAAACAAAAAAGCAACAGACAACATTCCTCTCTTGATCCAAAGGTGATGGATGTTGAGGATGCAATATATTCATTGAAATGATCTTCGAAAACCGAGTCACGATTTCTGTAGGGATCGAACATGCCACCCATGAGGTCGCATACGAAGAGACCTATTCAAGCGGTCTCTCTGGTATGAACACAGACGATCTGGATCCCCGCTTATAAAATTTGATATTTGCCCCCAGACCCAAATACCATATTTGTACTCTACATCTAAATGTCACGAAAGTTATTATAGGTAACTATGTGTTGTGTACATTTGAGTAATATGTATTCAGATATACGTAATTTAAGTTATATAGGGTGTGCAGCTTTCATGGATAAATATCAAGAATGATCTCCCTTGATTAGCGGCTTTGTTAAAGCCATTTCCTCTGAATTGGATTGTCTCCCTTCCACACGAAAATGTTACCTCTCAAAAGTGATCAATAATAAATAATCGAAATAGGTTTTTCTGAAATAAGTTGAGAACGAAAGTGCGATTTGGGCATTGAGATTGTTCTCAAGTTTATTACTTTGGAATCCTGTTAAGAATATTAAATTTTAGGACAGTCTTCATTTTCAAATCTCAACTTGTTTCTGGTCGAATATGTACATACTGTGAAAATATGTTTTGGTAAACGTTTTGATAAATCATGCTGCTCACAGAATACTGTATCAAGGTCATATAAGGTCATCAATCTAATCACATATTAACTTTATAACACTTGAACACAAAAATGATATTTGAGAATGGACACCAATCTCAAGTTTAATAATCTCAGACCTTTTTTCTCGTTAACCTCATTTTTGACAAATGAAATTAATTTGTAGAAATACTAGTTAAAGACTACGCTATCTTCAAAAAGAGGATCATTATCTTCCGCTGGTCTGTTCAAGTAAAGTGCATTTATTTTCAAAACAACACGATAAAGCTGATTTTAAAATTATCTGTCATTTAGTATGAGTATACATGTATGAGTCCAAAGATAAGACTTTTCTATTTAAACGACGAAGGAGTTCATCTTAAACTAACAAACAGCTTGACGTTTATGTAACAAACAACATTTTAATTATGATTTCAACTTTGTGTTTGATCTTGAGTATTGTGGCAGTGCATGGTAAGTTTATACATTTGTTTTCAATCTGTCAATTGGCATAAGACAATATAGTCGGACCTCGTTCATTCGAATCCGTCGAGTCCGAAATTTTATTTCGAATAACGCATGGTTTCGAATAGCCAATTTCAATTCGACGTGCTTAAGAACATACATCGGGACCTGATATTTATTTCGGATGATTCAGAGTATTCGGATAGAAGGTTATCGAACAAACGAGGTCCGGCTGTATGTTTTTATGGCAACATCTCCAAAATTACAAGGGAGGAAGTTCATCTTCATTTGAAATTATAAAACGATGCTAAATAATTCAGCACACTTCGGTTTGTTCAACTAATGGTTAAAGACATGTCGGATGATTATATATTTAAATACATGTAGTTACAAAATAATATATATATTAATATGAATGAATTTGTGGATTGTTTTGAATTTGTATCGATATACAATGTAAATAGTATATGGTACGATCGGTACTCAACTTGTTAATATTATTGTGAGGCAAATGCTGTCAAATGATAAATGTCACGACGAAGTGAATGTTACAAGCAGATAGAAGTAAACGTTAATGCAACCGTTCTCTGAAGCTTAATGATATTTTTAAGAAAATGTTAAACAGAAATGTCTGATATTGTTCGGCGAAATGCTACCTAGAAGTAACTGTAACAATGAAATGAACGTTTCATGGAGGTAGACATTATTCTTAGACAAATGTTAAATGGAGGTGAAATTTATTTAGAAATGGGTGATACTGAGAGGTAATACAGCTAAGAAGCTATGGCTATGGTAAAAAACAGTCTGCTGACATTTTTAGGTGAACGTTTAAGAGAGTTGGGCACTATTTGAAGGTGATTGGTGAATATTTGTTATCTTTTATTTTAGCCCAGCTACAAGAGTGTGAGTTTGGTGGACAAATGTACAAAACTGGTGACCATTTTCAGTCAACAGATGGCTGCAACACGTGTTTCTGTTCCAACGGTGCTGTGGCTTGTACCTTGAAGTTTTGTCTGCCAAGTAAGTAGAGCTACATGTACTTAAGTTGAATGCTCAAATACAAGATATATTGAACATGTCATTGTGGTGTATAAAGTGTTCTAACATTTAACATTTATGTTCAAAGGTTGAGCACACTGTAAACACCATGGTGTCTAAATGAACGACATGCGTTCAAAGATTAACGCTCGAGCGATAACAACTTCACACCCCAATTGTTCTATAAATTAACGCCGGACGCGTTCAGTTTGCTTGTGCATGCAATGGAGCCTCTATCGAGACTATCGAGTAATAACACGGGAGCAGACATACTTACCCATCAAAATACCGTCTAAATGCGAACAATGTTGCCTCCCTTTGATATAGCTACTGCTCTATTTCGGCAGCATGTCCAAACAAAGTTGCCTCCCTTTGATAGAGATACTGCTCTATTTCAGCAACACATACAAACAAAATTGTCTCCCTTTAGAATAGGGAGTGTTGTATGTTATCCACACATGTACATGTATAAACAAATGTATCTCCCTTTCATGTTACTACTGCTCCACAACGCCCGCCACTCATGCGCACAATGTTGTCTCCGTTTGATATAGCTACAGTTCTATGTCAACTAGCAGATTTGTCTCCCTTTGATATAGCTACTGTTCTATGTCAGCTAGCAGATTTGTCTCCCTTTGATATAGCTACTGTTCTATGTCAGCTAGCAGATTTGTCTCCCTTTGATACAGCTACTGTTCTTTGTCAGCTAGCAGAGTTGTCTCCATTTGATGTAATGACCTCTCTATTTCAGTCACACATACAACTTGTACCTATGGCAACAAAACCTACAATGACAATGATTCGTTCGATTCTTTAGATGGTTGCAACACATGTGGATGCCAAAATGGTGCAGTTATGTGCACGGAAATGTTTTGCTTGCCTTCGACCGAGTTGCCACCACCATAAAACTGACGAAAATGTAATATGTGCGACTATCGTTTAACTGAATAAATACAAAATATGTGCGAATTTAAACCGAAACTTTGTTTTCCATACGCATTTGCATGTGACGTCCGTTTTTGAAAATCAGTTTGTAGTGAAATTAGAATTATCACCTCCTAAGACATAGTGGTGGAAAGGTGCATCGTCTGACTCCTCA
The DNA here is from genome assembly GCA_032209605.1 of Mactromeris polynyma. Lineage (NCBI taxonomy): Eukaryota > Metazoa > Mollusca > Bivalvia > Venerida > Mactridae > Mactromeris > Mactromeris polynyma. Next base: position 14,633,120 of record JASFXZ010000014.1, on the reverse strand, counting down.
TAATAAGTTTGTGTGTTCGAATCCCGTTTTGGGATTTTATGAAACACGACGTACACAGTCCCTGAATAAGGTGCGGGTACTAGTTAGAATATCAAAGGAACAGTTATTGAAAATGATTAATATTAGTTGTACGTAATAACTTATTTCACAATCGATGTAAAATAAATACATTAAAACATAAACATGTAATTCACCTTTCAAATTACATCGCCGTGAGCCGTAAAGCCGTAAAGCCGTAAAGCCGTAAAGCCGTAAAGCCGTAAAGCCGTAAATCCGTAAAGCCGTAAAGCCGTAAAGCCGTAAAGCCGTAAAGCCGTAAAGACGTAAAGACGTAAAGACGTTAAGACGTTGTGTTGCTTATTTATCATCGTGCTTGTCATCATGTCCCATTGTTGTACAGTCATGTGTGTGCTTCCCTACTTCCTGTACCTCAGTTTTATTTTGTATCCCAATATTTTATTTTGTACCCAACTGACATGTACATGCATCCCCATTTGTAGATAAAACTTGGCTACTTTTTCCACCGTTAAAAATCCCAGATCTGAAAAAAATCCTATAGGTTAGAAAAAATACAGGCCTGATGTCTAGGTCAAATGTACGATAAGACACACAATGTAAGTATTTAAGACCTGCACTTTATCTTACTAATATAATTTGGCAAGGATCTGTACACGTACAACATTCAAAATGAAAATTTTATGTTTATTATTGTGCGCAGCGAGTTCAATCGGTAAATATTCCATTATTTACTTCATTGAATTATTTTCACTGTTATGATGTTCATGTTTGTGTTAACATGCGTAGATCTACTTCATATAAATTAAGAGTAATGAAAAAATAATGAAACTTTCCACAAAATTATTAATGCTTCATAGTCTTGTTTATGAGGACTTCGATAATGTCCCATTAATTTGAAGCACCAACATTGATCAAACTCATGCGATTTTAAAAGACCAATTTGCGATCATACATTCGTAAAAGTGTGCGAAGGATCTTATATACAATCTTACCTTTAAAGTCATTTTTCTGTGATAAAAATCGTAATATTTCAAGATGTATCGGGCTCATCTGAACATAAAATGTTTGAATTGCCTTTATTCAGTATTGTTGTTACATTGGCTAAAACATCTCTAATAAGAACCATTGCAATGTAAAACCGATAGAAAAAAATATTTTTGTTATCATATTACTTACAGTCAAAACCTGTAAAATAGCCTGATTGTTAAAGAAATGGATTTTTTTTTTAATTTTATAATGTACAAACATCTTTCTTCAACAAATATGGATTAATACATCATGAGTTCATTCTTTAAAAATGCATGTTTATTGATGTTTTAACCATAGGAAATATTGTTTTCATGTTTTGTTAATTAAACAAATGAACAAAAAATGAGCATAGTATAAATTTCAGTAATATGCATTTTTTTTAAAAACAACATGAATATCATGAACACTTGTCAGCAAAACGTTTATTATTTTCTACAAATATTACCATAAAGGTGATCTTTAATTATAAATACTTTTAATACCTTTAGTACAGCAATTATTCCGAATCACCTCAAACGAAACGTACATTATAAGCAATCATAAGCGACTGAGGTGTAATAGCTGCAATAGATGACCGGAAGTACCTGAGCGTGTATTGAATGACCGGAAGTGTCTGAGCGTCAGTGAATATACACATAATTACAAAATGACAACCATAAAATGACTAGAACCTACCGTGCTACAAATGAATCTGAGAGGTTATCATAAGTTATTCTTATACAATAAAGCCTGTTCAATTAGCTATATTACAATAATATTAATTACTACAGCGCAACTTCAAGAGTGTGACTATGATGGAACGATATATCAAACTGGTGATTCTTTCCTAGACAGTGAAGGATGTAATCATTGTTTCTGTCGTAACGGTGCTGTAGCGTGTACCTTGATGTTGTGCATACCCCAAGGTAAGTATTAGTGGTGTTTTATAATATAGTAAAACCTCACTTAAAGACCATCTCAATAATAAGACCACCCCAAAAATTAAGAACACAATATTCAAGTCCATATTCTATTTTGCTCTTTAATCAACCTCAATATTAAGAACACCTCAATAAGTGGACCAGTTTTCAAGGGTCCCATGGGTGGTCGTATTATTGAGGTTTTACTGTACATGTATACGTAGTGATTACTCCGAGTAACTCAGTTGAGGTCAGACGAGAGTCAGAAAAAAACCCACCCGTCACATTTTGCTAAGTTGAAGAAATCCCTCCCCTGAAAATGACAGAATAACCAACGCCCTTCCGTTACCAAACTTACAAAATGATGTTTTATTGATTATATTACAATTGTCCAGACTATTGTGAATGTTAAAAAGACCAGTAACATAGTATACATATCGTTTAAGCATATTCATTTTTCAACCCCAGTGGTTGTCCTACCACCTGTATTACGGAAGGGTTTTTGTCCTACCAGATGTAGTATCAGGATGAGTTTTGTCAACCAAAGCAAAGGCTTTTGTCCTACGCTACAATCAGTCGATCGCTCTATATAACTGGCTTAAACCGTGGCCGTTATGCTAAATTTCCTGTTTACTTTCAGCTTAAATGTACATCATGCATATTTAATATCTAAAGCGGCAAAAGATGTTTGAATTGCAGAAATGACCGATTTATCTCTACAGTTTATTCGACAGATAAGACATATAAGAGGGTCATGAATGGTGAGATAGTACTCCACACGCAACTTCCGGGTCATCCTGTTGATTACCGTGTCTTTGACACCGTTACGGAATATAATAACAACATAAATTCCATTTAAAATCGTCCAATATCTCTTTATCAACTTAAGGAGTGGGCTTAATAACAACATTTCAAACATTTTGCTTATACATGTATTTACCTTAGAAAAGTTTTTCGGCTGACTTCGGCTAATTTCGCTATACTATCTTCGGAAACGTTAGACAAGTTCCGAGAATTTCCGAGCCATCCCCCGTCCGTCTGAAAACACATCACACGGACCTTGTAAATCTCAGGTTAGATACGATATACTGAATGAGTAGTGCGAAATGCATGTAAACGAACATTACATGATTGTTAACTGTCATAAATTCATTTTAGGTACCCGGTGCACTTACGGCGGAGTTGGGTACACAAGTGGGGCTACTTTCAACGCGACTGATGGTTGCAACACATGCCAATGTATCCAAGGAAAGATATCATGTACCGAAATGGCATGCTTACCACAGGGCCTTATTCCACCACTGTAGTCAGTCTGGAATTGTCAAATGAACTAACACAAAAATAAGATAATAAAATATATGTGTATGGAGCATTTGTCTGTTATAAGTTATTGTGGTAGTAAACTTCAAGCATCTTAATTTTACACAATGAAATTATTATAATACAATCTCTCAGGAGTAGCCAGAAGAGATTCTCATGAGTTCTCTCCCATTATTCCTATTAGTATTCCCCTTTATCCCGTCTATAGCACTATAGATACATGTACTATACTATGGAAGGGATGAGGGAGAGAACTCGTGACGTTCTCCAGTGGGAGCAGCCCTCTCTTGAATACAACCTCTCTTCAACCACGGTATCAATGTTGCCCGTAGTTATCGATCAATTTGAACTCTTAATTTAACCTCTATTTGGCAAGAACCTCCGAATCAACAAATCAGCCAAAATGAGCGCCTCTCGAAGGATGTTGGTCAGGGGGAATGCCCTGTTTACATACTTGCATTACAATATCGTTCTAGATTTTATAAATTCTCGGTACTTGTCCAATTCGTTTTTTAAGCGCAAAGTCGGACATTCTGTCTACATGAAGCAGATGCTGAGCTGCCACGCTGTATTACAAAATATACCGTAGTCACGTGATTTGATACCACAGTCTATCATATCAATCTATTATCGGGCCAACCAGTCCTAGTACTAACCTAATAATGTCGACTATGAGCGAGTGGCTACTGCATGTAGTACTATTCTATCGACATTATGATTCTCGCCACCACCAGCTCGAACCCACGACCTTCCGCATGCGACCTACCACTGCTTTACTTTTACTTTTATTCCTCCATTTACATATATGAACAGGATACATGCAACATTAGTCTAAAGTATTTACATTTATAATACGAAATATTGCGTTCAACTGAACAAACAGAACCAATATAAAACCATTATTGAAATGGCTATCAAGACAATATATCAATTATCACGGAATGATATACATCCTTGGTATATTATATGTTAAGATAAAACTCGATGACCGCCTTAACTTGCAATTAAGTTTTCCTACAAGCGAGTACACTTTGGATTTGCTCACCTTAATCGTGTTGTTCTGATACAAGAATAGATGGTTAGTGATTACAAACAATAAAACAAACAGTGACTGAGGTGGGCTGTTTATCCTAAATATGTTCCGATTGTACATTCATACAGTATCACTAAATCTATACACTGTGTGTGTTCCCTATTTAACGATGACATTGTCCCAGCACTATATCAGTTATAAGGTAGACAAATCGTTCGACTTTAAACTTTATGCAAGAAGGAGTTGTTTCCCTTTGATATAGCTATAAACCATTAATCTAAGGGTATAGCCTTTATGCAATGTATTTTGACTAGTTTATCAAGATACACATTTATGGATTAACTCTATACACTGTATAGAAAATGTGTACATGTAGAATGACTTTTGATGATGTTTTACATTCCAGTAAATGCACTCAAAATTCTATGGTAGTTTTTCCGTATTTTTTGATATCAAAAGTATTTTTGGAAAGGAGAGAAAGTATACGAGCTTATGCTATCGAGTTATTTTCAAAATTATATCAATACAAATAAAAAAAAACTAGATTTTCTGTACTCACCCCTTGTTTCTGCTGTTGTTATTTTAGAATAAAAACTTAATTCTATGGGTTTTAAAAAAAAATATTGATAGCACGAGATAGATTTGATTATTATCTTTGTATACTCTTTTGCAAAATTAACGTTTGTGCAATTAGCCTGATTTACCGGACAACATGTACAATTTGGCAGTACCAAAAGTTCAAATAACTAAAAAGTCTTTGCTATTCATATTCAAGTGCGAATAATGTTACATTATTTGCTATATATGTAATTTCAAAAGTTCATAGTCCATTAAATACAGTAAAACCTCACATAAAGACCACCTCAATAATAACACCACTTCAAAATTTAGAACACAATTTTCAAGTTCATTTCCCCTATTTTTCTCTTTTATTCAACCTCAATGTGAAGACCACCTCAATAATAAGACCAGTTTTCAAGGATCCCAATGGTGGTAGTGTTATTGAGGTTTTACTGTATATACAATGATGTATATTTGTATGTTTAGTGTTCAGTTGTATTACTGTAGGTGTTGCTAGGGGTATAGTAGTATACAGTAGTATAGTAATGTTGTTACTGTTACTGCTGCTATCTTCACAACCTTTATCAATCATTCCTTACTGTTGCCATAAAGTTAGGCACAGTTATGTCTCCTATTTTATCAGGTCCCGGTTTGCTATAATGAATGTAACCAGATAAACTAAGAAATATCTTAAAAGATACTCGACGACAACTGAATTAATCGGACTCCTGTTAGGGCCATCGCGATCGCGTCCCTCGCCTTTTTCATTGACCAAGAAAAAACGCGAGATTTCAAATGAAGACACAGCAGTACAAAGTACTACACATTTGAAAGATGCGAGAATGTAACAAATGAATATCCCGTTTTTTCTTGGTCAATTAAAAAGGCGAGGGGCGATGTACACATGTTAATAGAATAAATAAATTAGGACACCCAAATATTAAAATTCTGCTCGTCTTCATTTATTCCAACTTATGAATATATTCAACAATAATAGCAAGCGTGGTACAAATAGTGTGTTACATGTTCTATAGAATTTGATAAAGTGCGTAAATAAATTTATATCCATACACAATTTCAGGACCAGCGTGGCATTGTTCACAGATTTCCATAAAATCACAACTTATTTATTTACAAATTTAAAAAGACATGTTCCAGTATATTAATGCGATATTTACGCATTTGTCTCTTGTCTAAATAAACAATAAATTATAAATAATAATTGGACCGTCTTCTTTAAACTATATCAAAGACAGTAAAAGTTTGACGAATGCGTAAAATGATTAGACAATATTTATCCCGTAGTCCTCGTTTGACACAACACATTCATTACGGATGACTTTGTCTGATTAACTTCCAATTCAATCAGTTTTGCATCTTGCGTGCAATCCCCTACGCAGTGGTCTCCCGTAGTACAGTACATAACACAAGCGCAAGAAAAGACAAAACAATATCTTATGTATGAAGAGTTATTTCATGAAAATGGGAAAACAACGTAGTTTAATGTCGTTTTGGTACACTGATGCCATGACACATATACCTCATTTTAAAACTATTCTGTCATATGTTTGTCTTTTGATTTTATAATGTAGATATTGGCATCGTTCTGGTTATATTTATGCGAAATAAAACTAACGTAAATGAAAAAAATAAATGTAACAGAATAAATCAGCGACCATGCTGTCATGGTGTATCCGTCATTTTAATATAATACCCATCAACATGCGACTTCATGGAGGCAGTGATCAATGTACTGCTAGGGGGGACAAACGCTCCGAGGAATTTGACTTGCGTGTAAACCCTTAATAGCAACAGATGTTACCTAACTCATTTTCATTCTGTATAACTTGCTTCTGTCTGGTGAACAAATGTACTATAATTTGATAGTTTGTTTAAAATGCCAATAATTGATTTGGTGGTTGCAGAAATGAAGTATATGTTAAGAAATAAAGGATAAAAGAAATACACACATGTACACAGTCTACTTTAATTTTCCTAGAATAAGTGAAATAATAATAAGACACTACTAATGAAGGCTGACATACTGAAGGAAAACTATATGAAGTTCTAAGAAAAAATATGTAATCAAAGTTGTTGTTTTACAGAAAATGTTTTGCCTCACTCTTATTACTCTCATGTCACACTCTGTCAAATGTTTCGAAGTTGAAAATTGTCAGAAGTTCAAGCATGACACTGAGTTCTTTATTTTTCTTCTTGACGTAATCTAAAGCCTTTTCCTTTTCAGTCTCGTCAATGAGTATTTTAGCTCTAGTTTCAGGCTGGATTGGTCGATTGAGACCATCCCAAGTGAGGTCTGACTCGTTCGGTCTGATGATAAGATCAGTGGTATAAATTTGAATACGTTGTGGAAGCAGTAATAAACTGTTGACAAAACTAATCCAACTCTCTGCGGTCATTTGTACTTTCAAAAGATTTACCCGACGCAAATCTGGCAAGTTTTTGACTTGAATTTCGTTACCTGCAACATTAGTACCACTCAAAGTGAGACGCTGTAATCCCGTCCAAGTTTCCATTGAACTCAACAAAGGTTTGCAAACGAATGATGGTTTGTTTCGTACATATTGTGTGAAAGATTGAATAATCTTAGAATGGCGAAGACAGTCAAAAATGCGGAATTCCGTCTGAGGTGACATATTTGCAATCACACAAGATCTTAAAGACGTTGCATTTACATCAGCAATAGTAACTTCGCGTCCATCTAGTTCTAAGAATTCCAGATCAGCATGTTCAGTCAAATACATAACATGTTCTTCTCCATCACATTTGTGCACATCGCAGCTTATACTAATCAATCTGAGTTGTCTTAATCTAAGCTTTGTTGATATAACAGCAGACAGAGAACTGAAGTTATCATGACTCAATGTCATTTCTCCAAGTTCCAACGCCTGCAAGTGAGACATATTCAAAAGCTGTCGGTGTAAGTTTTCGGACAACCTTAGATACGTCTCACGATTCTTCCGATTCAGCACACAGCTAAATGTACACACAGATTGTGCACAGTTTTGGAGTAAGCCGAGTACTAGATCAACGTCAGCTCGAGTCATTTTCAATGTTTCGTCTCTTATAATCAGTTTTTGCAAATTTGAATACTGTTGGCCATGAAAAATGAATTTGGACAACTCATCGTAATTTTCCACCCCAGCAAAGGAAACGTGCATGGACATCACCGTTTCAGGTACCACATATTTGAGATAGTTCATGTTATCCAAGTTAAAGCAGAGGTCACTAATATAGACTTCTTTAATCCCTTCTCCTGTTACCAAAGATTCATGAAGACAAATGAAGGTTAGGTTTTGAATGTCACTGATCAGCCGTTCTCTGTCATCTTTTAGAAATGTCTGCCGGTATTGTTGTATTCTCTCAACGTTATTCGAAGTTTCATTTATATCTTTAATCAGTCGATGAGCTAGTGGTGGAAACAGTCCACACAAGAAAACAATCATATCTGAGTTATCAAATATCTTATTAATATCACGTGTGATATCGATGTGTTTATCCACAATGGCATTTATCTTACGTGAATGGTCCCTGATGTTTCCCATATTGGTATAAGCTTCATCCATGCAAAGCATTGTAATATAGCTTGCGGCTAAGAACATTTGTACTGGTCTGTCTGTTACCCTTACTTCATTCTCATTGTCCAAGGTCATGCTTTTATATATACATATATTATCCCGAACGAATAATCCTGCTTGGATACACTTTTCAACCAATTCAGGGGAAACACCAAATGTTTCAAGAGAATTTGCATCAAAACATCTGACTGACTGTACCCACGATGAGTAAGCGCTTTTACTAATTATGTACAAAAGACGTTTGTTTATCTGACAACATTCCAAATTGCTAAAATAGTTTGGCAATGCAACACCGTTTTCTTCTTTCGACCGTCCCCATGCATCGATTTGTAGGTGTTCTTTTCTTTTATTACGATGCATTACTTCTTGCCATGTTTGCAACATGTGAAACTGCAGATCTAGTAGCTGACAAAAGGTAGCGCACGTGTTATTGAACTGAAACTCGTAAAGAATTCTTACAAGTGACTGTAATGTATATGGAAACCTTTCATATTTGTTGAGATAAGTGTTGCTAATTAAATTATGAATATCTCGTGGGTTTACAGTTTTCTGATGTTTTGCGTTCAAATCGTCAACAACACGTTCCAACAAATCTTTTGACATGCTCTCGTCTATACCATGTATACATATATTTAAATCCGACTTCACGAGTTCACTTACTTGCTTGAATTTCAAGGGCGTCATATTCCAGACTATCGTATGCATTTTGTGAGCTTCGAAGCTTGGTAATCCATTCGATTTGATGTGTGCTTTGTAATGTCTGTTTGTTAGCCTCCATTCTTCAAGGTCGTCAATAAGTATCAGACATGTTGCAGCTTCATTATCGAGTATATCTGCTAGTATATCCTCGTTTGTTTCATGTTCTAGTCCAGCGTATTTGAAGAGCTCTCTGTATTGTGTATAAATAACATCACGAATATGCATATGCCTTTTACAATGCTTGAGTGAAATGTAAAATAAGAATTCATATTTCAATAATTCATCAGAATCTTCAAATATTGTATCCATGTCATTGCGTGATAATGTGCCATTTTCATTCCTTCTCTGTCGTATGGTTTGGAAATATTTATAATCAGTGTGATTTTGTTTAACATGTGGTGGATTAAGGAGCTCATCTAATTCAGAATTACCGTTGCTTAAAGCTGACGTTGGCTCTTCGTCAAGTTCAGACATGAGTGTGTCAACTGACACATTTTGTGACCGCTCCATTTCTTTCTTTGTGTGCACATCTAGCCAACATTTGATAATATACCTAAGAAATAATGTTTTTCCAGTCTCATGGTCACCCACAAGGAATATTTTTCTTTTATTGTTTTCACTGAAAACGTGTTTAAACGATCTAACGCGTTTCTCAATAATATAATTATCTTGATCTTCACCACACACTGCATCCAGTTCCTTCAAATCGTCTTCATTCTCAACGTGTATTTTTCTCGTCATCCAGGGCGTCATATACGCCCATTCAGAGGATGGTAATAATGGAAATATGTGAACATTAAACCCATGAGATTTGTACCATCCAATTAGCCCATATTTTAGTCTCTCTTTGGTTGTAGTATCTGTAAATACAAGATGTCCACATGAAATATTTAATTAATAATTACTGATAATTATGTGTGGGTTCATCATTACATAATTGTTTAAGTCTTTACATTAACCAAGGCTTTTCAAGAAATTAAAATTAAATAAGGTGATTTTTTTCACATTGAAGCGTGAGCCAATTTTATTCACAGCTGATTTTGGGTATTGAAATATTATGTCATTTATAAAAAATTCACTGATTTGCGGATGCATGTATATACACATATTTAAAATTCAGCTAAAAGAGAAAGAAATCTGGTTTGGAGCATTAAATGAATAATAAATACTTGGAGGTCAAGTTAATATACCGCTGGATGTATCCGTGGAAATTACTTCGCTATAATCAGAATAAGTTACGTCACTTGTCTCACTAGTAAACAATCTCGAGTCAAGAGTTGATGATCTCAGACTTGAGGGTGTGCATATCTCTTCCTCGTGATTAAATTGTGGAGCTGCTATGTCACTCGCTTGTATATCATCGGGTTGCTGCTCATATGAAGAAGTTAATATGTGTGTGTTGTCTACAATACCTGCCACTATCATACTCGGTGCAGACAGCGTTCCGGGTTTTACCATTTGGTTCCTTGAGCACGCACTAGCCTCACTAATGGGTGGTTTTGGTGACTTTATTGTCTTCTGACACTTGAACTCTTCAACGCGAACGGCCTTATCTCTTGAGTTACCGAGTTCATTATTTGCTTTGCTGACTTCGGTCAATAGATGTTCATGTAAATGATTTGGTGACTTGCTCAACGATTGTTTTGGTGAATCATTTTCAAATTTCTTGCTGATCAGACTTGAGCCTTTGTTAACGTTTAATGATTGTCCTTGCGATTTTTCATTGAGTATTTTCAATCGTGCTGACGGAGATTCGGACAGTTTACTTACTTTAGCAGTCCTATTGTCTTTTTTGTCAGAAACCGTTTGATCGAATGTATGTTTATCCTCGGATGTTTGCTTAATTGAATCGACACTCATAATCTCACATGGAGAAGCTTTGATGTTACTGTCAGCTTTGAGAGTTTTCTTCTCCTTTATCAACGCATTTGGAATAGACGCACCATTTATAGAAGAGTTTCGTTTGTTTCTTTTGCGGGCTTGTGACGGTCGTTCATTGGGTCGTGGTATCGTTGAACTTTCATTGCGAGAAACGTTTAGTATTTTTTTGTTATGGTTTGCAGACTTTGTATGAGGTGTTTGTACATACTTTTGTCGTAGTATTGGTTGAATAAATGAAGATGCAGGGGTCACTTTACGCCGTTCATCAATTTCACCAACTCCTGCTGCTACACTTCTTGTACCGTCGTTATCTGAACATTTTCTTATTATTATCGTTTGTTTGTCCTTCTCTTTGTCTGTATTTCCTAAGTTTCTGGCATATTTAAGAGAAGTGTTCTTCCCATATTTCGATCCTGGATCTGTATCATTCAACTTGGTTCCGTTATCTTCTGCGTCACCAGTCGATTTGCGCGCTTTATCTTTGCTGGCGCTTGTAATTGTATTCGGTGCCTTATTCACAGCACTTCCCATTGCAATAAGATTCCTTTCCCTCACTCTTCTCTTTGATATTTTATCAAATTATTCAGTTACTTATATCATACGCATGTTTATGTAACACGTGTCGCATATCAAATGGAGTTGCATATTAAAATAAATCGTATTCACCGTTGTCATAAAGTTCGAGCACTATGATCCCAATCACTAATTAAGTCAATAATTAGCGGAATAAACCAGAAGGAACATTTCAATTGCACTACGTAGAGTCAGTTTCAATGGTGTCAAAATATCGTCAAAACTAGTTCTTAATACACATTCCAGCGTTGACTTGTCTCTAATCCTACAATCCAGTCCAGACTACAAATCATGGAATAGAAAAATAACTTTAACTTGTTTAAATATTATTTTAAGGCAGTACCTTAAGACTTTAACTTTTACACAATACTTAAAATACTATTATGCCTATTGTTCAACCGTTGAACTACAGCTAGTGTGTGACTATCTAACTTAAACGTCTTTGTGTTTGACACATGCCCCACTGAGTCGCTGATCGATAACTTATGACTAATTTTGCTGAAAATTGATATTGCATTCAAGATTTATCTGAGTGTATGGACTGTATAGTACATGTAGACGGTAATATCGTAATTCTATAAAATACAAGTGTATACTTGGAACTGTATGAACAAATTAAGTGGGCCATAAACATTTCAGTTTGTAGGGTTCGATCGACAGGTGCTGTAAATATCTAAAATAATTCAATTCAAATGCATGTAACACAGATTTCTCAACATTTTTTAATTACTGAATTTTTTTTTTTAATTAATTACTGTAATTGATTTTATTTTCATTTAACGTTTAAAAGACGAAAAAATGTCTCCAAGGTTTGTGCCGCTTGCAGAATTCCGAATATTTTTCAGATTTTTATTTTAATATTCATGTAACTATCAGCAATTTTGTGATTTCACATTGCTATCAGATACTTGGTTTATACTGAAGCTCAAATGAGGTCAATCAATGTTAATTTTAATAATTACGAAAGACAGCTAAAAGATTGTAGTGGAGGCGTTAGGCAATAAAATAACAAGGACATATTTATGTCATTAATTAGTAGAACTTAAGCATTGTTCAGTATTCTTGTTTCGCTATTAACAATTATACATTGACATTTACACAACAATTACCGATGTCAAATATCCTTAGGCGTGAATGAATGCGTACGTATACATGTGCGCCGGACTGTGTAGATTTCAATGCTGAAATGTTAAGCCATGGTCTACTTAATAAATAATGAAATTATGCGCGTTTTTGTTGTTGTTTTGAACAATGTAAAGGCCCGCGTGTGCACAGACATGCAACCGATAATAATGTGCTAACAATCAATTATGAACCAAACGACGCACGATCACCTTCGTGCAAAGTGCATTGTTATCGAATTCCTCTGCTCCCCTTCTGAAATAAGAGCAAACAACACCTGGCAGGGTACCATTGACGTATGTGTTTAGTCAATTTCCTGATATCGGTTAATTACCATTATTATTGGCGTATCGCAATGCCTTTATAAATAAATGTTCTTATGTAATTTTAATTTTTTTTCAACAATTCACAAACTTATCCAATGTCACATTTTACCGACTAGTAATCAGAGTACTTACAATGTCTTCGTAATTTTCTTAATATATTCATGTAGATCTATTAATGAAGTGCTTTGTTTCAACTATTCACAATCTCATCCAATGCTAAACTTTTACGGACCATTTAATAGCGTCTTTACAATGTCCTGATCATTTCTTAATGTTTGTTTTGATGCTGTACAAAGACTCATCCAATGTTTACGGACTATGACTATACTAGCTGTACTATGCAATCAATATTTTATCAATTGCTAAAAGTTCATGTAGTCTGCATATGTTTTAATTGTGCGGTAGATATTTACAATCTTAAAAAGAATGCATTATTTTCACATTTTATAATTGCACAATATTCTGTTCAATTTGGAAACGAATTTTTAACGTCTGGTATTTCAAACAGCGACGACCACATGACATTTCGAAAGACAAAAAATGAGAATTAAGATTCTCTACCGTATCACCACGGACCTTGGTTGTGGACTAGCGTTCCCATGTATAGATCAACATGCAAACGGACGACCGATGATCACTGGCTTCGAGTGATCTGTCGTTTCCGGTTAAAAGTCCCACTGTTCAAACTTCTCCAAGTGGGATACAATAATCGCTGCTTTCACGAGTGTCACGCGAAGGTGAATATTTGAATAATACGACAGTTATACCATGCAAACAAGGTCTTTAATTTGTTGTGTCATTTTTATTTTCATTGAACTATCTGCGTCAGCCTCACTTCTCTGTATTGTAACTAGAACGATGTCAATATCGAATATACAGAATCAAGACATATCTGTAAAACATATGATCGGTGCAAATTGTAATAAGCAAACAAAGATGTTGTAGTTTTGTCGGTTAAGATTTTGAGTTATTGCACGATCACATGTTAATAGAATCAATACATAAAGACAGCGAACTATTAATATTCTGCTTTCGTTCAATTGTTTAAAAATAAAAATATATCCAATAACAAAAGCACCCCGTACTACCAGCTGTATCGATGGCAGTGCTGTTGATTGATGGCGGTGCTATGTGCATGGTGCGATATTTACGAAGGGGAAGTATTTGCTATTTTTGCTGCTTTTTTTGTTGTTTTAAGAGTAACCACTTATAGGTATCGTTTAAGCAAAGAACAAGCAATTTCTACATACCGTTTGTGTAGAGATTTGTCATTTGTGGTGGGATTTGGAAATAGTTGGGCATCAGTGACCACCATAAGATGATGACGTGTCGCGAACAAGACCCGGGTTACTACCTTCAAGGTCAAGGTCAATGGTGCCTCAGAGAACTGTGTCATTTAACCATATATATTGATAATAGTGGTTCTTGTACGGTCTATAACTTTGTAATTCATGATGCTATGGTTCCTCGTTTCTCTTCATTAATTACAATGCTGTGGCATTTTTCACCGTCAATGTCTTTCATTGTTCTGTCCAGGCGGCGTGCGGGAGTATTAATCACATTCCGTGGCAGCTCTAGTTTAACAAAGAATATTGTTGAACAATCATACAGCTTGCTTAATATTATTTATGATTAAATTATTAAGTTAAATGTTTCTTATTTTGACCCATTATGGTATTCCTATCTAACCTCGTCATTGTCATATACATGCGCAACGTGTTTAACAAAGAAGTCTGTGTGACTGTATTGCACAAGGTCTTTTAACAGAACTCTGACATAAGAATCTTTATGCTGCGCAGAAAGGCGTATTGTCATAAAGCAGCGGCGTGCTAGAGTCATTGCCTGATAGTATTGGCATATTCGCGTGGTACAATAGTATATGGCACATATATACTTGAAATAATGCCTGAACACATAAACCAATATGTTAGGACCTGGATCCGATCTCCAAAAGCATCTCATAGAGATATCTCAGCTCAATATTAAGATTTTGCTCAAATTAGAGCCTGAGTTTGAGACAAATCTCTCATCTGAGTCTATATCGCTTATGTTCAACATAAATTTTAAAGAATCCAATAATATCTTAAATAAGGAAAGGCACTTTTGCATGAAAACGCAAGTTTTCTAATACTAGTTATAGTTTTCATTATATTTTCAGGCCTTGAGGAACTGTCATGGCTGTTAGCATAAAACATTGTACCTCGTCAATTTTAAAACCCTGTATCTCCATCAAAATAAGTTTATATCCAGTTATTCAAACTTGTTCGATTTCATGAATTAAGCCGAGAATTCAATGTCAAATAAGAAAACGTCGAACTTTTCGCAAACACGGCGTACATATAACCTAATTACTACTGAGGTATTTATAAAAACAAAATGTTCATTTATACGATACTTACGAATTTATCTCGTTTCTAAATTAAAGATAGGCTACAATGCATAATGATTACTTAATAATAACTGGATCTGTCTTAAATAAAACTTTTAAATCAATGAAGGCGTTCGAAGCCTAGACAATAATTATCCCGTATTTCTCTTGATCCGGTCGACCAAGTTCGCATACATATATAGTTGTTAAGGAAACGTAATTTCTTCGAAGATTACTCTATTGTCACCCTACTTTGTGTTGAATCTGTTTGACTATCACAACTACAGAAAACGTATTACTTATTGTTGACTTAATCTGATTAACATAACATCTTTTTTGGGGGATTAATATAACATTGCTTTCTACTTTGACGTATAAATTTTCATAAACTGCAATAATTCCTCAGTAATTAAGTCTGGTTATTGTCCGTATGGATGTGTTGCACACTCATAGATATTTTTGTCTGCATTCAAACCATAATTTATTTCTCGAGTAGAATTTATTCAGCTATGCGTAAGCCAATCAATCTAAAGCTGTGAGTGTCGAAGCAAAGTTTGGACAGCCGAACTTTGTTTGTAAACTGGACGCTGATTTGTTTGAAATATGCATGTTGTAAAATGGACTGGAATGTTGCAAAGGCCAACATAATACGACTGAGCCGAAAAACCGATATAACATGTTTTTGATGGCAGAGGAATCTTTTCTTCGTAAAAGGAGACCACTGCGTAGGAGTTTGTCGGCTGTTTTGTACTTCATTCTGAATACCTCGCCTCATGCAGTGGTATATGAGGAATGATCTGACCTCGTAACATGCATATTAGTTTACGGAAACCTATATCCAATATCCCTACCACTAAGCTAGATATTCTTTTAAAAAAGCATTTACAGCGACCATTTTAGTCATAAACGTACAGCCCAATACGTGTTTGCTAATGACTCGTACTCGGGCAGCCAAATTCAAATTCAAACTTACATATGAAATTAACGCATGGTTCCCGGCGTTGACTGTTCAGCTACGATTGAAGGCAAGCAACCAACGCTGAAAGAAAACCATGAATGTCGATTGGTCCGTCTGTTTCAACCAATATAATTTGTTCTCTTTCAAGGCGATTAAGGTACGCATTGCTCATCGAATTTCTTTTGAGTTGCTATGTACGTAATATTAGTAATTTACACTAGTAAATTGCCAATCTTTTCGGATAAAACCCATTGCATATCGTCCTGATCACGGACATGTCCGTGTCCAGATGAAGTAAATAGTTGATTTCAATGGCCAGAGTAAACCAATTTCTTCAGAGGAATAGGCCTACCCATTATATAATTATAAGCCAGACTAGTCGGTGCACTTTCTTCTTCTGAAAAAGCCAATTTTTTTAGAACATCGACCGAACCGACATAAACTAAAAGTAAAGATTACAGATTCGATATAAAATGAAAATAGATCTTCGCCATTTTTAGAATCATTCCAGGTTTGTTACATGGTATTGACGGAGAAGTTTCGAATATCGGACTTCTTTTGTAACATCGGTATTTTTGTGCGCCTGTTATATTTGTCGAGTGTCGTAATTCTTTGTGTTATTTTCTTATCAACTTTAGGTTCTTATGAATACTTAATGTCTATTTTAGTTGTTTTGAGACTGTATTGACTGAATTATAATCTAGATCTATAAGCTTAAACTCTGACAGCTGCTAAAGACGTATTGGTTTGTTCAGAGCGGTAGACAATAAAGCCATTCCATGAAATAAACAAATTTACGATAACTGGCAACTTGATTCAAGTCTTACGTTAATAAAACTCCTATAATTAATTGATCAAGACTTCAGTGCTGTGTCGGTTAAAAAAAACCTATTATTTGAACACGAGACGGGACTGTATGCTTTGCACGTGACTAAAATTGTCGTCTGAAATTGACAGGAAGTCAGCAGAATCGTAGATTGATTACCAACGTCCGGGCGAGTACGAACCTTAGCCAAAATATTAATAAATATTGTAGCACGTTCTGTCTACGCAATGAACATTTTGTTAGAGACGAAGAAAATTAATTATTCGCGTATGTACGTTTTCCTTCCTATCTAAAACGTTTCTGTGTTGACCAATTGAACGCCGCGCCATCTATTATTGGCGGGAAATTTTAGCACGCTCTCTAGTCGCTGTGCTAGCGTATTGATTTTCTAAGCGAAGAATACATGCTATGGTGGAGTTTTGTATGTGTAGCGTCAAATCCGATAGTATCCTGCAGTAGTCAACATCGTGGTAGAAATTACGTACTCGTAATGTTTACACAATGGATTTTAGAATAGACACTGTAAGTAATATGATCGCTCTAGCGCTCAAGACAGAATTTAGCTTCCTACAATTTTGCTGTTAATTGGTATGTTTAGGTGAAATTGGATTAAACTGGGAAGGATGTGTTTTCTTTGTGCTAGCTCTAAATGTTCTGTGCTTGAAAGGTACCTCACCGGGTTAAGTGACATATATACTAAGATCTGGTGAATATACGAAAATGCCAGTAAGAAGGGGTCATGTGGCCCCACCAAATATATTCATCGACACAATTATTCGGAAATTCGACGGACAAAGTAAGTAATATGTTGATATTGTTTTTGTGTTTATCCGAAATTTTCACCATCTCTAACATAATTTCCCCCACCACCCTGTGTGCAAGAATCGTCACCAGGGAGGGTCAGAAATTCTGTTTTGTGATGGTTATGTAACAGTTGTTTTAGATCAGACCTAAACACCACTGTCACTGTGTGTGTTGTTTTTTGTGCAAATGAAACGTTCTGATATCTAGAGCGGAGAGATTCTGTAATTTCCTTAATATTGAATTTCAAGAGTGTGTATTTACTTTATGATCTAATGGAGATAGCAAATTCACACTGTCGCCTTCAAAAGCAGCACATCTGTTCTATCATTGTAGATAAGATATGGACGGAACTGAATACAATTTCCCTCTTAAGGCCAACTGTTTATAATAATTGTTTTATGTATAATGAAACATAACACTAAATTTTGTGTTCTGTTTATATCATCAATACTACTGTTTGGCCAAATAAAAAAAGTATTTGTTTACTGTTTCCTTGCCTATCCACCAA
Organism: Mactromeris polynyma; assembly: GCA_032209605.1. Classification (NCBI taxonomy): domain Eukaryota; kingdom Metazoa; phylum Mollusca; class Bivalvia; order Venerida; family Mactridae; genus Mactromeris; species Mactromeris polynyma. The sequence continues at coordinate 14,614,599 of JASFXZ010000014.1, read as the reverse complement.
AAGTACTGCCCTCAGAAAATGTTATTAGCTTTAGATCAGAATATGTTTTCAGTGTACATGTGTATATACTAAGTCAAACAATGACTAACAAGAAGTACTGGGTTTTTAAACAAAAATAATTTACCAACCTCCTCAATCTCACAAAATAGGATATGAGGGCAACAAACAAAGACTTACGTGTGGCCTTATAACCAGCAGGGGCATAGCCAGGCAAAATTTACTCACATGACTTTCTAGGGGGGGGGGGGGGGGGGGGTCTGAGGGCGTATATATGCTGCAGCTTAAAATTCCTTATATAGAATATCGCTTACAAAAAGCACTGGACATTAAATGTTACCTGGTGTTCATTAAAATATCTCATTGACGATAAATTCTGCTGATTTAGAAATTTCTGCGGGATTTATTAATAATTGATTCGATGCCTATCTCTAGACCAAACTTGCAATCATTTCAATGTTATTTAAAGGAACGTGGCATTTTTTTCTCTTCTCAGACAGATGGCTATATATATGGTATAGTTTCCAACCACCCAAATTGCTTTTCATTTTTACAATTACACTTTCTGTTGGTATAATATTGACATGGCATTGTAGATATTTTCAGTAGCAAAACCAGAGATATTGACGAGTCATATCGCATATCTCTTGATACTAAGCTGTCATTTACATTTTACATGTTTGTAAATGTCTCCTCTGACAGGCCTTTTTCTGTCCATGCTTCCTTTTATGCCTTCATTAATCCACCAACTATTTTCACACCCTATATAGATGGTAGCCAGGGTACATGCGGCAGCCCCTGTCTGGTAGCAATGATAACACTTTGTCAAGCATATCAAATATCTTTGCTGAATGCCAATAAAATGTGTGGCTGTTTTTTTATTAATTTAAGATGAAAAGTAGGTGTCATAAAATGTCCGCGGGCCCCATTGCCGTTGCGAGCCAAAATATTGGCCCCAGCTCCTAGCCGGTTGGTGAGCGCTACCAGTTAGTTAAATATAATGGTTAGTGTGTGCTTACCTGCCTGGTGCCCGGCATTAAAGGACAGGAAGTAGGAAGTTAATATTGTCTAAAGTTAGTTGTCTCATAAGTCAGAAATGGCTGGACCTTTTTATAGGTATGACACAATAACAAATACAATTTGTAAACACTTAATTTACATGTTTGAAAGGTAAAGTGAAAAATATGAACTTTGTAGTATAAATTATTTTTCTCCAATATTATACCTCACAAACCTTAATTAGTAAATATATATAATATACCCCTCACAAAGAGCCCTACACCCATTCACTATGTGAATAAGAAATACATGTATGTGTTAAATTTATTTATTGTTTATTTTGTGTGTTTTAAAAACTGCCAAAGTACAGAAGACTTGCACAAATTTTCTCTTTTTCTTCAAAATTCTATTTTTTTTTAAACAAGAAATTGAAATACTCAGTCCTTAGGGTTTTATACATTTATTCCTGAATTACCAAACTTCCTTCTATTCTCAAATTTGATTAATTAGAATAATGCTGATTTTCCCCCCGGAAAATGCAGATTTCCTCTGAATTATTTAATGTTATGTGTTTTAAAAATATCTTCCCTGAAAGACGAAATAATGTTTATTCACATCTTGTAGGGTCAGCGTTAGTGGCCCATTTCACTATCATTAAATTTCTTCCATTTTAGCAATCCTTAAAAAAAATCCTTTGGTATAATTAACCATACCCTGCAAACTCTAGATGGGTAGGTAGGCAGTTCATATTGTTTATTGTTTTTGTTGGTTATATAATGCAAGTTTCAAACTAAGTTGATATGCAGCAAAAAAGAATGTTTTCTCTGATTCAGGCTTCTCAAAAAAATTATTTGAGTAGGGGCGTTTTCATGAGAGCACTAAACGGTAGGGTTGTGCTAAACCAACAGATTTTTAAGGATGGCCTTACCAAGATTTCCTTTTTCTTCTGTTCTGTTTGCAGGACCCACTCGGGAGTATCATGGCATATTTAATATTCCACCTTATAGAACTCATTTGTCTGCGCTTTTTCTCATTCATGGTAACCATTGCAAGGTCGAAAAAGTGGTCTTGTAAAAAAATTATATTTTCAAAAAATTTACATATAAAATAGTGAGGAAAGCTGTTTTTAAAGAGGGAAGTTTAACACAAGGATAACTAGAACCATCATTGTCGTCTAAAAGACTAGAATTTTTTCTCTTTATGAATTTTTTTGTGTCTTGAAGATTGAGATTAAACTATGAGCCTGATTTTTGGTCTGTATAGAAATGATTGCTGTAGGGGGTGAATGATAAACGACAGTGAAGATTTAAGACTTTCACTGATCCTGTACAAAATTTATAGGATTTGAATTTATTGCTTTCACAATGAGGCCAAAGCTAAAAATAGTGTTGTGTTTCTTCATTCTATTTTTTCCCCATTTTGTCTGATTGATGCATAATGTCTCAGAAATTACTCCGGGTCATTTAATGGACACTACTTACTTTAACCCTCCTTAATGGTATAAAACAGAAACCATCGGAAGTACGAGTGGTTTATGGTCCTTTGTTAGTTACGTATTCCCCTAAGCAAACTAATTGTTAATTAATTATTTCTTCTGATAGATAAATGGAGTTATATACATGTATGTAGCTAGCCTATTAGTCTTAAGGGCAGTTGTATTTCTTTAATAATTATTCCACTTTCTAGATTTATTTCATTCACTCAGATAGTTAAAGACAGGAGTTAATAAATACTTGACACTTTATCCTTAAAGAAAGAAATCACTCATTCATGTAGATGAATTGTATATACATTTTAATTTCCTGTGGCAGTTCTCATTTTCAATCACTGAAATACACCTCGAAGCATCTGTTCACCCCTAAAATATAAGATTTGATTTTTTTTCTATCTGCATGCGTTTCTTGTATCGTCCTAATTGCTCAATGGAGAGAGTGTCTGCTTTGAGTGCCAGAGGTATTGGATTCAATCCCTGGGCATGTCATACCAAAGATGCAAAAGAGTTGCAGATTGCTGCCTTACATAAGGCAGTCAGTATATAAATGGTAGTATGTACCAGGAGATAAAATTTAGCCCAACTATTAGTAATGGTGTCTGTTTAATGGCGTATACCTTGTTGGTCACACAGGAGCTTTGTCTGACATACTTGTTGATCATATACAACTGTTCCATTATAACTACCCAGCACCAATCTCAAATACTGTTCCTTGCTGCATCCTGTGTTTCTCCTACATGATCTGAGCTTCATCGCTTTATTCTATATTTTGTACTTGACTAATTTAACATACAGTCTTCGACATAACCATACTTGGCTATAATATCTGTACCCATTTATTTAAACCATATCATAACAATAGGTTTTGTCAATGTACTAAAATTAACTGCAGCCATACACATAATCTTTGACATAACCCACTGTGTTTTTGTTTGAACCATGTCTGTTTTTTACTTTCACCTAAATTAAAAAATAAAATTGCTTGCTTGATGCAATTGTCCTGGAACAAATGCTGTAATCCAGATTTTTAAAGAAATTGTCCAGCGAAGTGATTTTTTGCTATGGAAAATGCCGATTTGCAATTTAAATCTTGGTGATTTGCTTATTGATGTATCGATGCCTGTAAATTGTCGCACATTTTTGCTGCATTTAAGACCTTCAGTTATCGACTGCAAACAAAGAATGATAAAAAATGTAGTAACCTTCCTACCCAATTTTCAAATCTGGGTAGAGTTAAGGCCATTACATATTTATAATTTAGACATTTCCTCAATTAAGCAGCTGTAATTAATTGATCGTATGATCATCAATCCTGGCCTGTATGTCCTCTGTTTTCTGTGCTTCTACACCACTTCAATCCAAATAAATGTTAGATGTTACAAGAAAGGTGTGTGGTGTAATTCTTTTGAAATCAATGCAAATTGTCTTCTATCTTTCATGCCCAGTGTTTATGTGTTGATTGTTGCTGAATCAGAATTGTTCATAGTTTGATGTACTAAGTACTGACTGATACAAGAGTTAATGAACTGAAGAACTGATATACAGGTGCCCAACTCTTTGAAGAATGCCCCTGAGGAAAATATATGAGTTGAATTATACTTCTCAGTGTTTAGTTTGGCTATTTAGGGAAGATGACCCGTACCCTTCAAATTGGGAATTTTTGTATGTTAAAATTCTTGAAATTACAGCAAAATATTAGGAATAAAAGTAAAGGGTGCAGTGATTGATTAATCAACAATTGCTATTATGTAAGTTGCCCGTGTAGAGGACAGCCTTTACCTTTGTCAATTTTTGGCTAAATTGAACCAAAACGTTTTCGTCAGATCTATTGGGAATTTTCACTTTCAAATTGGGAAAAATATGTACTTTTTGGCATTGGGAATATATCGAAATAACGACTGTAAAAAACGTGCTTCTGTACATGAAAATCCAACTTGTTGGAACATTACAATTTTTGCCTACTCAGAATTGATAAGACTTATTTAATGTTTGTTCACTTCGTTAGTTAAGTGTTCAATTAATGTTTGAATCGATCACTCTTACTTAAGGAGAAAATTTATTTTAATGGGGTTAAAAATATGACCCAGACATGTCTGGCGAAAGTTCCATCCTATCAGGTGAAGAACTTGAAAATTTAGACCTGCATGCCAGCGAAAGAAATGGGGTATGAGTGGTCTATAAAAGATTGGCTTCTGTGGTTGAAACATATTTCTTGCAGTTAATATTATTGCATTCCCAGATGTCCAAGTTCATACATCTTGTTTATTGTCCTTAGTTTTCCTGGAAGTTCTGAATGAAGTGTTGGCCATGGTGTAATCAGCTGGCTAATTATCTACTAATTCCAGGAATGCTTGTGATTTAATGATAATTGATGAAATTATCTGTACTAAAATACCCATGGGTAACATTTACTACCAAGCTTTGCGTGTAAGCTTAGTCTGTATATAGATGAAGTACTTACAGCCTTCATGCCTTGAAAACAGAGAAAAATATATTTCTAACACATTGTGTAGTGTTCATTTATATCCTTACGTCAGCTGATAACTATTGATTCAATGCAGAAAACTTGTCCAAGTACTGTTGAAGTTACCATTTGAAAAACCCAGTATATTTACTGACAGTTCCAAGGCTGTAAATCATTTTATGGTTATTATTTCTATTCATATTTTAGATGTATGTAAAATTCCCCTTTCTTCATTTCTTCTTACACTTGATATAGTGTTCACGTTATTTTCCCCCCACCCATTTTGGCCTATTGTTGATAGCTCAGTGATGTATTCCATCCATTAAACCCCCCCCCCCCCCCCTGTTAGTCCTGCTTAATACTCCTCAGTTGTCCTTTATAGTTGTCCAGGCCTCCTAATCATGCCCCTGTTCCCTTGCATATTTACCCTTGCACCTCCTCAATGCCTAAACATCTTCATTCAGGATGTTTTGTGGACTATTGTTTTCCTGCTGGTCTGTGTGGCTTTCCCTGTTCTCTCTTTTAGTAACAATTACATATTCAATAGATTACATTTCACATGTTCACAGTAATTCAAATCTGCTTCTCTCCGTATATCTTCTTTTTTCTAACTGGCATATCTTTAATGTAAACTAACAGATCTATCTAAACAATTTCAAAGTCTGCAGCTGTAACAAAGTGCACCCATTTCTTGCATGCAAACTGTGGTGATAAAATACAGTATCTTATACCTTCACAGGGGTGTCAATAAGAGCCAGAAGTAGGTACAATTACCCAGTAACTTTAGCATCATCACCCGCCTACTTTTCTTGTATGAATGATCATGATGAAGGGGAGTATATTAACCCCCAGAGTCCTGCCTACTTTTGGTGGGTTGCCTTCTACTTCAAGAATTAGTGACATCCCTTCTTCAGTTAAATTTATGTTCCACACAAAAATTAGATTAAAGTCTGTTTGATTTCAAGCATTATTTTGGTATTTAAAAAAGTGAACACCGCAGTTATCTCAGCGTTGTTATTTAATACATTGTCATATGACTGTACTGCATTGCATTACTCGAAGTCTCAAGAGAGTTAGTTAAAGCTGCCATGACCCCTGTTGTTGTTGTAGATTTTACCCTTGATTTAACATTGTCTATTGGGTGGTCAGAGTGATTGAGCTTTGCATTGTGCTCAATGCCCTAGAAATATAGTCGGTGCCATTAAAAACACAACTAAAAAATGTCTGTGTCGACACAGTGACATTATAAAGAAATAATTATATTTTACTTATCAAACATAATTTCCTAAACTACATCAGTTATGAAATATGAATACTAGGGCCATAGTTTGATTTCTGTTGGATGAATGATTCGCACATTCGTAACAATAAAACTTGTTTAACACTTGGAACAAAATAAAGGCTAAGTGAAAAAGTTGTGTTTTTAATGGTGTACGTTAAGTATATTTTACCTGAGCCTGTCACTGTGATATCTTGAAGTTGAAGTTTGTTAAGTAACTTCTTCAGGGGTTCCATTTGATCCTGGAGTTGACCCTTTGAACCCTGGATTTTCCAAAAAGCCACATTTTGACCGTCAGGATTTTGGCAGAATGGTCAATTTATCTTGTAAATTATAGGTATTTAGGCTATAAAATGGTAAAATCCAGTAAGAATTATCAAAATAACCTGTGAGGTTCAGCTCCTAGTGTAACCCCTGCTTCATACTTCTGTCCATTCTCTGCAGTCTCAATATCAACACAGGTTCTGTCACCATTGATTTCAGACTGAAGATCGACCTAGCTTAATTTAAATATGATTATGAACTTATGCATACTTCTTTATGCTGACACTTCAATGTTTCTTAGTCCAAGTTACCATAGGGCATAAAATAAGAGAAATTTATGAAAACAAAATCGGTATAACATTTTGATGATGTAATGTTCACTGATAAACTCCGATAAATTGTCTGTAAAATATGATGAAAATTTTATGAAACAACTTTATTGCTCTCTGAAACATAACAAAATGTCCCAGAGGGAAATTGCGAACAGAAATCTCTGTCAATATGTAATTTAATCCATTGTTTTGTATAAGTTATGCTTGCAAACTGGTTAAATATTAAAATGTTGTCCTTACATATTCCCAGATATAACTTAATAGATGCATATGGCTTTTAAATATTAACTGAAATCAGTTCAGGTTGGAGGGCTTTACCACAGTGTCCTGTAGAATACACTAAAACCTCAATAATCAGACCAACCTTGGGACCCTTGAAAACGCAGGTCTTCTTATTGAGGTGGTCTTCATATTGAAGTTGAATAGAGACCAAAACTGGATAAATGAACTTGAAAACTGTGTTCTAAATGTTGAGGTGATCTTTCTATTCAGGTGGTCTCCAAGTGAGACTTTACTGTATGTAATAAACAGTTCAGATATTAACACAACAATCGTAATTGTTTTCGTAAGGAATCAGGTAGATTATAGTTTTGCACCAGAATCTTGTTTTAATTGCACTATGAGAATGATTGCTACTAATGTCTCCTGTAGTTGTACTCGTATTGTATTTGGCTCTTTTACTTTGGCTAACAAATCTTTTTGAAACAGAATTTAAATCTTTGTATATGAAAAACGTTGAAATCACTGGGTAATCAGAATGGAGGTAGTAGAACGATGAAGCACTTTAGAAAAATTGATTGTCTAGTTCCATCTGTTAGAGGCATAATGATCGGGGTTGAGTGGCTGATCATGACTCAGGTCATGAGTTTGAATCCTTCATTGAGCTAGGTATAACAGCTAAACCTCACAATCTCTGAATTAGGCACAAGTATTATGGTACATGACCAGGAACCAGTCATATAGAGTGATTAAAATTTGGGATGTCAATGAGTATTCGAAAATTCGAATAATCTTTCGAATACGCGTACTGATTTGTTACTGGAATATTCGGTAAAATATAATTTTCAAAATAAAAGTTGAGTACAAGAATATTCTGGTCTGTTCATCAAGAATTGAATAATATGTAACTCTTGAAAATGGTATTTACAGGTGTTAATATAATTATCATCAACAAGAAATGTTTTTACTTCGTTGATTTGCACCCCAACGTTCAGTTTGAACAGCTAGATTAAATAGTTTATGGGAAGACGATTTTGCTTTCATTTTTATAAAAAAAAGAACGATAAGCGACTACAGTTTTCTTTTTGCCCGGAAACAGATATTTTGTAACAAAATCAAGCATGGACTTGTTAATGCATATAAGCAAGAAGAGACGATTATGAGAAACTATTTGTTTGATGTCGTTTTATCCTGAATGAAAGTCGAATATTGGAATATATGCGTTCAGAAGGTTGACCGAATATTCAAATACCAACATTGTTTTACAATCAATGTAGACTATAAATATGCTTAAACTAAAAGAGATTTGAATCCAATTAATTAAACTACCTGCTCAAATAAGAATGTAAATACCATATTTTTTGCTCATGCTGAATTTGCTTTCCATTGATGACAGGGTGAATTTCAAAAGCTGATTATTTAATGGCTTGATTTATAATCACCCCTCCACCAGCAATTATTTATTTGCTGTTGTGAATAGTACCAGAGTCAACGATTGCTATTTTAGGGCAAAAGACTCCCATTTTAAGGGAAAAGTGGCCATAAATTGTCTAGTAAAGAACTCCTGGTCCCAGCATTTTATGCTGACAGTTCCAAGGCTGTAATTCGCTATATGATTGTTGTTTCTGTTTATGTTATGAATGTGTTTTGTATTTCCCTTTCCCCTATGCAAATCTGTCACTTTATACAGTGTTCAGATTGTTTCCTGCCCATTTTTGGCCTATTAAGGCCAGTTGTCTTGACTTGTCCTGTGATCTTTTCCATCCATTAATTCCCACCTCCCCTTCCCTTACTATCCACTTTGATTCTCCTAGTTATTCCTTGTGGTCTGCTGGGCCATTCCTTGCGCCTCAGTTCCTTAATATGTGTACCGTTTGACCTCCTTTAGTACCTTATGTTTTGTGGATTGTTGTTTTTTCCGGAGATCTGCGTGGGGAGGCATTGTCTTATGTATGTGGCTTTCCCTGTAGTTACGTATTCTCTCTTTTTTTTTCAATCCTTAATTGTAGAATAAAAAAGTAAACCAAGTTTTGTCCATGATGATCAATTTTATTCAGAAGCAGTTTGCTACAGTCGATACTCTATGTATTGATAGGTGAGCTATTCAATACCCTAGTGCAGCTCTTGTTTAATATTAATAATGGATGGTCTCCGAAGAAGTTAATAATTCATTCAGACACGGGATCTGATATTGTAGTCAAAATGGTATGAAAAATTTATGGATCGTTGTTTCTGGTTTGAATTAATCTATAAAGCTATAATGATTTATTTTATAATTAGAAGTTTCATAAATGAACTAGAAGTCCAATACAATACAAAAGGCCTGAGCAGAGGAATTTTATATTCTGTAAATATTAATACAGCCATACTTTATTTACACCTGTGGAAAATACATGACTCTCATAAACTGAGTTATTGTTTAATAATTAATGAGTGTATTGTTTGCCATAAAATAATACTGTCTGCTTGTATATTGTTCACTGAGCATTTGAATTTGCTCTCGGAGGTACAGTGACATGGTTATATAGTGCTAACTGTATTCTTGCGTCACTGCAACAATGGGGACTGTGTGGGCTAAAAAATTGTATATACAAAAAATTGATTATTTTGTTTCTATACAAAACCTATTTCTGAGGCCAGTTTCTTTAGTCAGTATGGATTTGTTGTTAAGTTATGGAAAAACAGTTCCCAACCCCCCCTTTGTGATTTAGTGACCTTCCTGTATTAATAGGATTGTTTCAGCTCTCTGATAATTATACAAAGGTCTGACCGTAAATATGTATGGTAGACTTCTGAGAAATGATGCAGGCAATGTGTACATTCTCTGTGATGATTGGATTGAAGATAAAGCAACTTACAGACAGTTGTCCTCTGCCTCATGTAAACCACTCAAGTATAGCTCTGTGATTTGTAATTAGCACTCGACTGCAAATCTGGAGGTCTTGAGCTCAAATCCTGGGTGGGGTGTCTTCCACAATGTATTCCATTGTTGGCCACTCTCATAATGTCAGTGGAAATTAGAAAGCATTGTAGATGGGTTTTGTTATACTGTGGGAGCGGAACACTTGCTCACTAATGGATTGAGGGTGGGGGGGACGCGCCTGGTGCGCCCTCCCTTAAAATTCCCCAACCTTACATGTATGTCCGAGTATAAAAAGAAAATATACATAGATCTTTAATTATAAGATTTTAAAATAAGTTATTCTGAATTAAAAGCAAAGAATAAAACACAGTCATTGCCATTTTATAAGGCTTGAGCAAAACCAAAAAATTACCAAAAGGTTACGCCCCCTCTAAGACCAAATCCTGGATCCGCCCCTCAGCTTGCTGGTCATGCAAAATTCACATTTTTAAAACATGAATATGAGACCCCCCCCCCCCCCCCCCCCCCGAGTGATTTCTAAGATTTCTAGAGTACGGTAAATGTATCTTGAATTGCTGGAAGTGTTGACAGTGTGGTTAATGTTTGGTTTAAAGTGAGTTGCTTGAATCAAAATAAAGTTTGTTTCCTCTCTATAATATCCACTCAGGATAATTGCTCTTTCAGTCACTAGCAGTCACATTTAAGGTCTAGCCACAATCATAGATTTAGAAGATGCTCCTAATTGTATTGTGTAATATCTTAAATTCATCGATGTCTTCATTGCCAAATGTGGTATGGGACCCCCATGGATATTTTGACGCCGGTATACTAAGAATCTACCGGTAACTGTTTAACACACACACTAGGAACCAAATGTATTTTTACACGTAGCCTAGCTAATTTCTTTGGAAATCTGTGAAAAGCACTGATGGATTTGTTTCTGCAGATTTTTGTCTAAAGTTGCACATGTCTGATTTTTCCGGAGTTTCAAGGTTTTATAGAACTCTCCCTATGACAGATTAGAGAGATAGACTAATTAGTTCCCTGGTTTAGAGCATTATTTGAATGTTTAACATAATGCTTTGTTACATGGAGGAGAGAAAAGATCCTGATGCTGTACTAATCTTGTCACCTGTTTGGAGAGCTTATATAAATTCAAATTTACCTAACATATATATATACTTAGCGCGTGGGGTGGGGGGTTACATTTAACTCTCAGCATATATAACTATGATAACAATGAAGTTATTAATATTTATTCTGCATTGAAAAAGCCTAGTTATATTGAGATTGAAATTAAAATGGAATATGCTGTAAAAGAAGGAAACCAATTGTTATCCGTGAGCATAGAGTGAACAGATTGAGAGATACTCTAGGGGGATCCAGGGTTTGATAGAGTGAATTCGTACTTGGGCAATATTAAATCACGAACTTCACAATCTCATAATTTATGTACTGTATGAATTTAGTAATCTAGGGAGTAGTCATTGAGATTTATTGATATAAAGTTAAATGCTTTTGTTTCAAACTTGATGTTAATAAATAAATTTAAACTCGACTTATTTAGAGCCACGTACATGTACACCATGCATGCATCCACTTCTCTGAGAGATATTTTCTGACCATTTATAAGCAGACAACATATCATCGAGAATTGTTTCCATGGCCAGACATTGTTATTCTGCGTACATACTCAAGGTTCACGTGTATCCAGAGGTTGATGGAATGTCGAGAAACGGGAAGCAGATAAATCGTATCTGCATTAATTTCAGCGGCACCTAGGTCAGTAACGCTTCCACCGCTGCTTGTTGTGTATGGTTATTAAGACCCGGATACCTTCATAATTAGCTGTGAATAAACAAGTGTATTATTATGAGTTCATGTCAAGAATCCTCTATGATTGATGGCTTGTTATTAACGTATTAGATCTACCATGTGTTCAGTTTGTTGAATTATAGAATAGGTTAATGTCGGAGTCCACTTGAGTATTTTGGCTCTCACTGTAAAACACACAGGACTTTCGTATTTCAAACCTAACCCTCTCTGATTTCTGTGTTTGATTTACATGCGTTTGCCTTTCATTTGTAACTCTCAGCTATCTGTCCAGATTTCTGGAGTTAATGGCAGTTTACTGAAATCTGAGAAATTGTTTCAGGGGTGTCTCTATACTTCTTGAAGTAGCACGGAAATGGCCAAAAGTAGACAGGGTATGGGGGATACTCCCCTTAATTATGATCAATCATACAAAAGCCAGGTGTTGATGCTGAAGTTACCAGTTAATTTTACCAGCTCATGGCTCTTATTGATACCCTTATAGGTATAGAAGTCAGAATGCTTCATGGTATTGCCTTCTTGTCTCTGTCTTCAATATCTGTGCAACTTTAGTTAAAGGGGTAAATTGTTGAACATTGTACCAGTCTGATAACAACATTGTACCTGTCTGATTACCACATAGTACCAGTCTGATTACCACATTGTACCAGTCTGATTACCACATTGTACCAGTCTGATTACTACATTGTACCAGACTGATTACTACATTGTACCAGTCTGATTACTACATTGTACCAGTCTGATTACCACATTGTACCAGTCTGATTACCACAGTGTACCAGTCCGATTACCACATTGTACCAGTCTGATTACCACATAGTACCAGTCTGATTACCACATAGTACCAGTCTGATTACCGCATTGTACCAGTCTGATTACCACATTGTTCCAGTCTGATTACTACATTGTACCAGTCTGATTACCACATTGTACCAGTCTGATTACTACATTGTACCAGTCTGATTACTACATTGTACCAGTCTGATTACTACATTGTACCAGTCTGATTACCACATTGTACCAGTCTGATTACCACAGTGTACCAGTCCGATTACCACATTGTACCAGTCTGATTACCACATAGTACCAGTCTGATTACCACATAGTACCAGTCTGATTACCACATTGTACCAGTCTGATTACCACATTGTACCAGTCTGATTACTACATTGTACCAGTCTGATTACCACATTGTACCAGTCTGATTACTACATTGTACCAGTCCGATTACTACATTGTACCAGTCTGATTACCACATTGTACCAGTCTGATTACCAAAGTGTACCAGTCTGATTACCACATTGTACCAGTCTGATTACCACATAGTACCAGTCTGATTACCACATTGTACCAGTCTGATTACTACATTGTACCAGTCTGATTACCACATTGTACCAGTCTGATTACTACATCGTTCCATTCTAATTACTACATTGTACCAGTCTGATTACCACATTGTTCCAGTCTAATTACCACATTGTACCAGTTTGATTACCACATTGTTCCAGTCTAATTACCACATTGTACCAGTCTGATTACCACATTGTTCCAGTCTAATTACCACATTGTACCAGCCTGATTACCACATTGTTCCAGTCTAATTACCACATTGTACCAGTCTGATTACCACATTGTTCCAGTCTAATTACCACATTGTACCAGTCTAATTACTACATTGTTCCAGTCTAATTACCACATTGTACCTGTCTGAACTCCTATAGTCACATGGCTTACAATAAGCTTTCCCCTGGTGAAACTTATTACCAGTAGCGCACTGACAAACACCAACTCCTTGTTCAAAACCCTGTATTCCTATCAATGCACATTCCTTCTCTCTACAGTTGGGTTGATAAATCAAGACTTGTGCACTTCCTCAACTTCTTGTATATACATTGTATGTTTTTCAGTAGCTTAGTTGATTTAGCTTTACAAGTGCATGATTATGAAAGGTCTGTTTTGTATAACTCCCTTCATCTTTCTTTAAATAAAAATTGCTTCAGGGAGCTAACCATCTTTCTATCAGCTTTATTAATAACAGTTAATTCTTCTTAGTTTCAGTGTAATTATGTACTATAATATATAAATATATAACTTGGGTCATCAATTATTACAAGACTGTATAATTTTGTTTGTATGATAGTTGTAATAATTGTGATGATGATAATGTAACCAGTCTAAGCAATGCTGTAAGGAGGTTAATTGATTAGTCATACCAGTCTGACACCTAAACCAGTCCAACTACTGTCAGGTGCAGGTGGTACATTATTTGTACCTCTGAATGTTATGCATGTCCAACAGTTGTAATATAGACCAGTATACAAACATACATTCCTTTACCAGTCCAACATTTATCTCTGCATACAAATAGTCTAGCATTGATGCCTAAAAGTATACAACATAAATATGCCTATTCCAGTCAACTAACATTTATACCTATACCAGTCCAACATTAATGCCTACTATACCAGTCCAACATTTATGTCTATATCTGTCCAACATTTATGCCTATACCAGTCCAACATTTATGTCTTTATCTGTCGAACATTCATGCCTATATCTGTCCAACATTTATGCCTATATATACCAGTTCAACTTTTATGCCTATATCTGTCCAACATTTATGCATATACTAGTTCAACATTTATGCCTATATCTGCCTAACATTTATGCCTATATATACCAGTTCAACTTTTATGCCTATACCAGTCCAATATTCATGTATATACCAGTCCAACATTTATGCCTACATACCAGTCCAATATTCATTTATATACCAGTCCAACATTTATGCTTAGTTGTACCTGAGTCTAATACAAGAAATGCATTGATGCAAAGCATCCAAGGGCACCGCAAAACTGGTGCACAATGTTTTGGAATAGCGTAATGGCGGAAAAATGTTTTGGAATAGTCCATTTTTATACTATCATTGGCATGTATTTCCTTTTAAACACCGTAACTTGCATAAATATCCATGTTACAAGTACCAATGTGTTAATATTGATATAAGTAAATTGAAAATGAAGTTTTTTATAATTAATTATTTCTTATTTTATCTTCGACACCTAACACACATGCTGTTTATGTGGAATCGTCCGTTTTGGAATAGTCCATTTTCACACTATCATTGGTGTGTATTTCCTTTTTAACACCGTATCTTGCATGAATATCCACGTTACATGTACCACTGTGTTAATATTGATTTAAGTAAAGTGAAAATGAAGATTTTTATAATTAATTATTATTTTATCTTCGACACCTATATACGCACATGCTGTTTATGTAGAATCGTCCTATTTTTCGGGGATCAGCAAGTATTTATCATAAACATATCATTTTAACTTTGTAAAAGACATTTATTCGACAATACAAATGCATTAAAAATATTTTATTTCTAAATCATAAAAATACAAAAAATAATGTGTAATATTTACTGCAGTTTAACCTTCAATAAAATATAGATTCAGTTATAAATAGATGCTCCTACCATAGTCTCAAATATTTCGTAATTCCATTAAAGGCCCCGCCCTCATGGGCGGCACCAATAAATACATTTACCAGTCTTTAAATTACTACTGCAACCTTTATGCATATACCAGTCCAACAACTACCCATAATTATACCAGTCTATTGTTCATCCACACATCTGAGCTGTTAAATCTGGCTGTATGTTTTCATTTCAGACCTTATTTTTTAAGCTGGTGATGCTGTTGATAACTAAGTCAGGCTAGAACATTGACACAATTATTTCTAAATTGAGACCCTGTGACCTTCAAGTTTTGTAATATAATTTCCAGATTTTTTAAGATGCAGGTCGAGCTTGATGACTTAAATTTGCATGCAGGACTTAATTCTTTTTTATTAATTTGCCTCAAGTTTACAAATCTTCTTCCCTTGTAAATTTAAGTGCCATATTATCCAATTAACAAATATGTAAATTGATTTAGTTTTCAATGACTTGAGTCTGAGAAACTTGTTATCACATTAGTCATAGTGTAATTTCTTAATGTTTTTTAATTGTGACAGTTATACAGTTATATTCCTTGATAATGTTACATTATTGGTGGTTTTAAGTAGATGAGCTCAGTAGAATATGGAAAAATCTGGCTTTATTTCCTAAATGAAATGAAATGTTATGTAAAGTGTTTTCAATTTACACATTGTTACTAATGCTTTTCCCTTATAATTTGTATTTTTGAAGCAACCAAAGTCATTAAAGCAATGTGTTTACCATCCAGGACTCAGGTTTAGCTTGAAGTTCATTTCAATTACTCTGGAGAAATTTAATTGAATAATTTGGGAAATATTTTGAAGAGGCTGTTTTCGATTATATTCTGTTACATGATTAATATCACCGAATTCTTGAAAAAGACAATAACCTGAAATATGCTGAAACATAGATTTTTACATGGTCTATAAATACAATATTTACTGTATTATACCCACAATGCATGTTTAAATGTAATGGAGATGGTAACAGATTGCAGCCTAGTAGGTTAATGAGATATAAAATGTACTAATTTCACCTTTTATAGGGATGATTATGCATACAATACAATATTAATTCAAACACAGGTGTGAAACACACTCATATACTTGCATAGATAATTATGCTGTTTGTGGCCTTAAATAAGCATAAACATGCCGTTTGTTGCCTAAAAATACCTCATAACAAGCAGGCCTTTTTCTGTCCATTTTGGGAAAAAGACCCTAGATAAATTGGGAAAATTTGCGTTGTTAAATTTGCCAATTTTGGAAAAATTTAATAGGATCAACTCCAATTTTGAGAATTTTCATAGTTAAAAGAACAGGCTTTTCATGTCTAAATTTTGTATAAACAATCATTCTAATCTACATTTCTTATATCAACTGTCAAAAGACACACAAAATGTCAACAAACATTTATGACACAATTAAGGGACAATAATGGCCAGTCACCCCTGTGAAATGAACTGTTACAGTTCATGAATTATTCATGAAATATTCATGCATAGTTCATTCACAATTCATGAAAAAGTCATGAAATCCTTGAAGTTAAAATGAGACTAATTCTTGAAATGTTCATGATATTATTAGTTCATAAATTGGATATGATTCATGAACAGTCCATGAACAGTCCATGAAGTACAATCAAGAATCTTTAATGCACATTTCATTGCCAAACATTCTTGAACTGTTCATGAACTATTAAACAACCCAGTATTTTATGTTCAGTTCATTACAGATTCATGTACACAAAGGTTCATGAACAGTTCATGAACTTTTTCCTATACAACTTCATAGTCTCATTTTAACTTCATGTTCTGGACATGAATCGTTCAAGGTGCTTATTACTTGAACAGTTCATGAACTATTCAAGGTAAGCCATACATCATTGGTGAAAGTATTCTGTCCTTTCCCTTCTTATATATGGTAACTAAACACAATTAAAATAGATTTCTAAATTGTATAATGTTTGCTAAATTTAGTTTCACAGCAGTTGCAAGTTACAATATTCTAGGCAGTCCTTCACTATATATTTTTTTAATGGTGTTTTTATTGGAAACAAAAAAAATGTAATTATTGATAAAGGGAGGTAATTTACTAAAATAATTCAAAATATTAACAAAATGTTGGTTTAGCTCTTGGAAGTGACATAATATTGCAACAGTGTCAATTTTTATGTTTTGCAATGAACTTCATTTGCCATAAATAAATGATACTTTTGAAAGAAATAACAAAGTTGCAAATTCCAATTTTATCATGCGTAAATAATGTAAAATTTAGGCAGCATTCTTGAACTGTCTATGACAAGTTAACTCAACAGAAACCCACAAAATCTATCAGTGGCTGCGCAAGGAACATGGTTTAGCTCTATGTATAGCTAGCTATCAAGTACACCATACGTTGCTAAGTACTGAGGGATACAACTTTGTTATGGAGATTTTTTGTCAGAGCTCTTACAGCCTAGTCAAGATGGTCATACCACAACGGCTCTTTAAAGCAAACCATCCATGTACATTACTATTTATGACTTGTAACTTTCATTTTACATTAAAATAGACACATATTTAGTAAACTGAATAATTTTGAAAATGTCATTAGGAAACTGTTTAAGAACTTTTATTGAACCATTAAATACATTATAGTTCATGAAATGGATATGATTGCACTGGCAAATGTTCATGGTCATTTCAAGGACTTTGCAGTATTCTTTAATTGTTCATGAACATAATTCAAGGACGGTTCATGTCCGAAAGTTCATGAACACAAATGAAGAACTGTTGAAGACCAGTTCATGAACTGTTCTTGAAGTTTTTGAAAAGTTCATGATTTCATGAACTGCATTTCACTGGAGAGTTATTCAAAGAGCTTCAAGATAATTACCAGGTTGCTCCAGTAGATGATTTTTCGTAGGTGCTTCTGATTGGGATTTTTTTTCTTATTGGGAAAAATAAAATATATTTGACTTTGGGAATGGGTCAGATAGTCTTGACCCGTAGGAACCATAGAAAAGGCCTGACAAGATAGGCCTTAAAATGCTTCAAGTGACCTCAGGAATGCCTAAAAATAGAAATATGCCTTTTGTGGTCTTGAAAATGCTTCATCATAGGGGCTTGTGATTACTTACGTAAATAACTTTCATATTTTGTGAAGATAGAAACAAGCTGCTTTGGTCTGTATCAAGCTGTAGGTGTTAAAGTCATTGGTGGTCTTTCGCACAGGGGCTAAAAATGTGGCAATTTACAAGTCATTGCATGGTGGTCTTTCGCACAGGGGCTTGTGGCAATTTACAAGTCATTGGTGGTCTTTCGCACAGGGGCTTGTGACAATTTACAATGATAATCTGTAATTGTAATTGTTTCAGGAATGAAACTAATTCCTCTAGTCTTTTTTCATTGAAGGTGAAGTTGTATAATTGCATTGAAACAAACAGTTTTCTTACACTTCTGTTTTTATCAATGGCAGGGGGGAGGGGATTATCACAATGTTTAAATTCAGATCTACTGAAGTTCAGTCAAATATGAAATTCTGTTTTTGCTTCATCGTGATTTCAGCAAGATTTTAACACCAAAGTGTTGTTCGTATCAGGAATAGAGGAAAAACCTATATTGATATCAATCTGGAAGTGATCCGGAAAGATTGTGATATAACTTAGAAATGATGAATTTATTGTGTGTTTTTTTGTTGCAATAAAATTGATAGGACTGACAGGAATTACTGTGTCAGAAGTGAGAAGACAGGATTATAATACAACTGACACTATGTTAAGTTTAGTGAATCGATTTTAGAATTTTTATGGTTTCATGATGTTTGTTACTCTGTATATTGGCCAATCATTTTTTGAGGCCAGGGAATATGTGTATATAATTATCAATTATTTTCATCCTTTTTCGGATGGGGATCATCAAAGGGCTGGATGGCAATTTATAAGGGAGTGCTGAACTTCAATGGTCCTCAGATTTCCAGCCCTATATTGAGCATTGCTCAATAACGAACTTTACAATTCATGAGTTTGTTATAATTAAGTTATCACTATTGATGTAAAATTAATAAGTTTAAACTTTGTAAATCTGTAAGATCTCAACTATGGGTTTCTGAAAAAGCTCTGAAATTCACTTGACTGTTTCACTTTGAATGTATTTTACATTGCAAGTATTAAAAGTAATCTTTTGGTATTGTTTTGGCCATTTAAAATATGGATATTCTGATTGTTAATGAGAACAATTCTTATTAAAGTTTCATTGTATTTATGCAAACTGTGCTTTCTAGTACAATGTAGTATACTGCTTAGAAGTTCGAATTTCAGTTTAATTTTAACATTTCGGAACATTTCATTTTCATTAAGAAATCTGGTTTTAATGTGTTTATTTTTTGATACTTGTATTTTTTTGTGAAAGAATCAATTAGTACTGATTCCAGTTACCAAGGAACATTATGGTTGCACAACTGATATATGGTTGAAACACAGCACATAACTGCAATGCATGAAACATCATCTGCTATTAGTTTATTTCTGTATGTTTGCTGCACCAGGAGTGGCTTGTATCGGTTCAGTTACTGCCATCCTCCTTCACACCTTGTCTGACACCCATTGAGAGATGATGTACCTATATAAGGCCACACAATAATCTGCTGGTAATGTTTCCCATCTATTGATCTTTCATGATCTTTGTCTTGCCTCAACTGTATGAAATAAATAGTATTCAATCGCCAATATGAGTGGAGAATTGTTGGTTTGAGCTCAAAGGGAAGGCCTATCAGATATGTTTGGCAATTTGTATGAAGACAATACAACTGAAGAAGCAGAAATGTAAACAAATCAACAGCTGCTGACCTGGAGACAGGTGTGGTGGCCCACAATGATTGTTGTTGTACTGGAAGCAACATACAATGTCATGTTAGTGGTGTTAACTGTTGCTGTCACGGACAGTAACTATATAATTGCGCCCTTTGGGTAATCGTAAAAGGGGTAACTATGCTGCAAGACAATGACCTTTAGTGTAGCTCTTATTGGGAGTATCCAATCAAAGTTGGATTATACAAATGGAATTACCTCATTCAAGTTCTGTTATAAAAGAAAGTATCTCATTAAGTTTTGTGGCTGTAAATGAAAGTTTAATCATTAATATATAAAGGAACTGTTATTACTATAGTATATGTGAAACATAAGTTCATCATATTGGCCTTAAACATTCAAACTTCAAGCAATGATGAATAATGGTTCCTATCAATAATACCTGCTCAGAAACATGAAAAACATCTTAAGTAATTGTTTATTCTGCTCATAATAGCCTCCTTACACCTAATAACAGGTGGCTGATGAAACACAGGCAAGTATTAACAATACACTAGGTAATAGAATGGTTGCGCAACTCAATTGGTATTAAACAGACTGGGTCCTGTAATTCCTATAACAACATGACAGGTTGTAGACTGGTTTATAATGCTGTAACAGTATCATGTTCATGGTTTGATGTTCTAAATGCTTACATCAATGTAAAAACATCGTTAGAAATGTATAAAAACACAGCTAAGGATTTTGAAGTCTGGCTTTTTTTCGGGATCGGAATTTAGGACTCGGAGAGTTTTTAGAATACTGATAATCTGTTCACTGGTGCTGGTATTTAATTTCTTTGGTTATAACTCTTGAGGCCTGATTTAATTACTTGGGATGATAGTTAGGGGGGGGGGGGGGGGGGGTAGCCAGAGCTGGTAGAAATCTAGGGGGGGGGGGGTCAAAGATCACAATATACCCCGGAAAAATCTGTTGGTGCAATCTGGTAACATTTTCACAAGCAAAACAGTAAATTTTTAAACTTTATATATTCAGAAAATTTATATCCCAAACTGGGTACAAATGCTCAACTGTTGGTTGCACAATTAATGTTCTATTTTTGATAATCATGTACACGTACGAATGGCGTATTTTGTGTACAGGTAGCTATATACGTGTCTGATAGTTAATTTATGTATTTCTATAGCTTTTCAGGCTAATATGCATTATTCTTTTCTATGTTGATATTATTATGAAACTTAATCGTATATTACAAGATTGGATGAATTTTTACCAGACAATGGAAGGCTTAAATTGCCGCAGAAATGTTTCGCAACTCTGCAATGATGAACTTGTTTCGCACCTTTTATTAGCTGGTAGATGTCAACACTATGTTTTTGATAAAATCTATGTTATGTAAAATTTAGTTTATTGCTGGTCACAGAAATGATACAAGTTGATTGTTCCAATACGTGTAAGCTTGGAAACCAAAGTCATCTCGTAAAGTGGAACATTCTATGCATGAACCTGGCACTAATGGCTTGCTTTTAACATTCATGAACTGTTCTGAATTAAAATGATATCTAGCACGCGTACAATCCATCACAATCATTGATTGAATCCTGGAATAATGAAACAGTTTCTTATAAAAGTTTCCGAAAGATGTAATTATCCGATTTAGAGTCACTTAAGTCATTCTCATTTCCTTGATCATGTGAAATGAGCAGGTTAAATGATGAGAAAGATCATCATAGTTAGAGTCATTTTTGTTAAGCAACTCGGTGAAATTACACAAATAAGCTGAGTGGCCTTATTCACAAATGTTTTAAGACTGAAACTCAGACTTTGACTTTCAATTTGCAAAATTTTCATTTACCGGCATTTCTTTTTCATTAAATCTTAACAAATGCAATGTTGTCTGAATAATTGTTGATACCCACTCTACACTTTTGCCAATTCTAATTAAAATCTGAGCTTTTATAATAACATAGGAGCCAAACTAACATATATCATTTTAAAGTCTAAGTCTGAGTTTCAGTCTTAAGTGTTGTGAATAAGGCCCCAGGAAATATTTGATTATAAAATTCTACTTTTCAGAGCGGACACAGGTTGTTCACATGTTTATGTGCATCTTGTCTATGTATTCAATTATGTCTTAGCTATTTTAGGGAGTTAGTTGATTGTAGAAATTACCGAATGTATGTGTAAATTTAATAAACCAAGAGTATAAATTATGTCATAAACAACATTAAATGCATGACCTTGACTAATGACAACAACAACAACAACAACAACTATAACAAACATCTTTGATATTAGATGCATAAATCACCCTGATCTTGATATTTGGCTGATTATTACAAAGCACCTTAACATCTGTGGAAACCTAATTGATGGTGCTTGCATGAATGTTTGTTTTGATAGATATGCTCTGATCAGACAAGATCACATTACATTGCAAGCTGGTCTTTAAAAATAGCCTACTTTGTGCACCACCCCTAGTTTCCACTTACTGTCCACACTTACACTGCCAAACATTTGATGGTATCACAGAAGCCTGTGTGACAGTGTTTTGCCTTGATTTTGCCTGTAATATCCATTTGATATGATCCATTAACACTCTTGAGGCTTGATGCTTTGTATGCTAGTGCGTAGCCAGCAAAATATCCTTACTGATATCTAATTAGCACAACTTAGCCAAAACATACAGAGCAAACATTTTGTTTTGAAATATAGGACCCACCGTTTTTTCAATTGTGTTATAATAAAACCTCCATTTTGTTTGATTTGTTGCATGAATATCTTTAATCAGAATTTTTTTCAGCGGAAATGTTGTAAATGTCTTTATTTCTAGAGAATTGTGAAATAGAATCACATAGCTATTTCAATCTGACTTACGGTAAACTAGAGTTAACTGACCATGATGTGAATTGCTAATTGGTGTGTGAAGTGGTAATTGCTATTGCTTTTTCTGACCGTGATATTGTTCTTAGAATCCATATTGTTTCTCACTTGTGAAATGCCTCATAGATTGTTTACACCCTATGTTTCCATGGTAACATACGGAAAAATAGAGTACGCAACATAGAAATAGATTCATTGGTCTCTGAATGTAACTTTCAAGTTAAATGAATGCTGGAATCAAAATTTAGGTCTAATAAGGGGAAACTTCAGGTGTTATTTTGACATTGGAAAGTTGCCAGTATGGTAACAGTATTGAAACAGATGTACTTGGGCTAAAATCTCTTTGGACAAAGGTTGTCTGCAGCCTCACTATTATGTTTGAACATGCTGATGGCCGGTCAATCTCGCTGTGTCACTTGGGAGACGATGGTGTTACGACCTCACTGTAAAATTTTGTTCCTAACATAATTCTGTTGCTCCCTCTCTTGCTTGTCCATTACTAGTTTATTAAGATGGTTATTTTTTCCCCCGTATTGTTAATTTGGCAGAATTTCGGAGTAATCAGCTTTAGTTCAGTGGACCGGACATTGTATTAGTCCCCATTGATTATTTGTTACGCATAATATGTAGATTGCAAAAGGATAAAATTGTTGATAAAACTGTACTGTGTTCCTTATTGCTGTTTTCTGCTTCTATTATTGTATGGTACATTTTCCAAATATGATTAATCCTTAAAAGATGGGTTATTAATTGGATCTTTGCAGTGAGTTCCTGTCCTCCATTTGGGGATGCATCCCATTTCGTGAAATCAGATTTCCGTTTTTCGGCGCAGCCATACTAGCATGGTTTTGCTATTTGCATATCAGTGTTGTGTAAACCAAACAAATCTTACATTAACCATCAAGGCAATTTCTCTTCAATGCAACCGCATTTGTAACCTTGATGTGGATTTGGTAACTTTTTTTATAAGGGTACCGTTACCTTGCCTAAATCCACTGAATTTCAGTAAATTTACTGAAATCCATTTTGGATCTGGAGTGACCAGCATAATAGTAATGTCTCGGCATTTTTTATGTTGCAAGGCAATCTTAACTCTCAAATAGTGTTTCGACCATCTGTTTTCAAGATAGTAAATTGATTATAAACGAAACTTGAAAACACCCTGCATTGAATGATCATGTGATCATCGAAATCAACAGCCTGAAGGCCTTCTTAAAGTTCTGTCAGCAATGTCCACACTTGATTGCGCTTTCATTCTTTTATATTGAATTGATTACATACTACAGTTGCATTGAATGTTCATGTACTCACAAAATCCCCAGCTGTCTTCAATTTACTGCTTTAAAACATCAGTCTGGCAATACAATTTAAATAAGCGCCATTTGTGTGCGGCATTTTAAGCATCAATGTATTTAAGTTGTTCAATATTCAATTTACAGAGTGATTATACTTCTGCTGCATTTTGATAATTTATTTATTTGATTATGTTATTTTCATCAATGTTTGTTTGTCCTAAAGTGATTTACAGTATGCATATTGCTTTTGTCTTCCTTAACTAAATTGCTGATTTATACAGTCAGACCTCGTTTATTGGACAACCTTTTATCCGAATACTTGGTATCATCCAAAATAAATATCGGGTCACAATGTATATTTTTAGGCACATCAAATTGAAATGGGTTATTCGAAACCATGTATTATTCAAAATAAAATTTCGGACCCAATGAATTTGAATGAACAATTTCCAAATGTATGGAATTTTCATTAAGGTTTATTAATTAAAATTTTCCTAAAAGTGATTTATATTACTGTATGCATAGTGCTTATGTCTTCCTTAACTAAATTGGAGATTTCAAGGGAACTGGAAATTGTTGGTGAAATCTCAGATTTTCAGCCTTGAGTATTTAATGGCTTCACTATACTGTTGGTATTAAATTGATTTGGTCTGGAAGGTATAATACTTCAGACAATCGCAAGCTTGATGGTTATCTCTTTAAAAAGTTTGACATTAAATTTATCTTATTTCTATGCTATGCAGTTCTAATATCACAAATTGGTCAGACTTTTTTCAGTCTGTTCAGAATTCTATACTGCTCTGTAGGTAAGACAACACTAAATTAATGAAATGGTATGACAGCACTAAATTTGCACATTAATTGGTCTGACTGAAGCAAATTTGTGCAGTTTGGTTTGTGATATTAAAGTAATAATTAGTTCATATTTATCTATATAAGTGAACTAAAAACTAGTCATACTGAGCTGAGTTAATAAGCAGGTCAAATGACACTAAATTGATAAGTAGGCCAGATTGTATTAACAATTATATGTTCATTTTTGTCTCCCTTTAATTCAATATGATATCCAGATCAACGAACTGTAATTTATGATCAAATAAATAAACATCTGATGAAAAAAAAATTCTTTGATTGATATCATATGTAAATTTAGATCTTCTTTATTTGTCAAGATATTATTTGATGAAATTCTGTATATTTATACCTTTATTTTTGCCCGGATTTTGACATTTGCACACCTACTTAATCGTCTTTGATTGTTTATGTTAGTAATACACATTTTGGTTTGCTTTGGTCCATATGTTTAGTTTAAAGTATTCCAGATCCATGATATTAATATAATTGATGTTAAGTGTTATCATTAATTATCTATTATTATCGTGTTTCACTCTGAATGGCACGTTTTTTTGAGATAACAATGATTGAGGCTTGTCTCATTTACCAGGTATTCAGCATCTGTAGGTGTTGGGCACACTAGTCAGTAGTCAGCATATGTAGGTGTTGGGCACACTAGTCAGTAGTCAGCATATGTAGTTGTTGGGCACACTAGTCAGTAGTCAGCATATGTAGGTGTTGGTCACACTAGTCAGTAGTCAGCATATGTAGGTGTTGGGCACACTAGTCAGTAGTCAGCATATGTAGGTGTTGGGCACACTAGTCAGCATATGTAGGTGTTTGGCACACTAGTCAGTAGTCAGCATATGTAGGTGTTGGGCACACTAGTCAGCATATGTAGGTGTTGGGCACACTAGTCAGTAGTCAGCATATGTAGGTGTTGGGCACACTAGTCAGCATATGTAGGTGTTGGGCACACTAGTCACTAGTCAGCATATGTAGGTGTTGGGCACACTAGTCAGCATATGTAGGTGTTTGGCACACTAGTCAGTAGTCAGAAGTTGTAGGTATAATAGATGCTGCTCCAGACTTGTGTGATGACGTGGATTAGTGGTTCAAGTATATTCTCTGTTCCTGAATGTTTCTGGTGGGGTTTTGCTTGAATGGTTTCAGTATTGTTTGTAGCCAGATCAGGTTACACCATGGCATTTGAAAGCTCACATTCTTCATAAGATGAGAGTCAAGTTCTGAAATTCTGAATTTTGGCTGTTTGGTCCCAAATTTAAGCCTGTCTTATATAGTTCAAACTTTAGCCTGTCTAGTTCAAACTTTACCCTGTCTGGTCCAGATTTGTACTTGCCTGGTTCAAAACTTTAGCCTGTCTGTTCCAAACTTAAGCAATATATTGTCCAGACTAGCATGTCTAATCCAGACTTTATCTTGGCTGGTCCAAACTTTAACCTGTCAGATTCAAACTTTAACCTGTCTGGTCCTGACTTTAGCATGTCTGGTCTAGACTTTAGCCAGTATGGTCTAGACTTTAGCATGTCTGCATCTTTACTTTAACCTGTCTGGTCTAGACTTTAGCATGTCTGGTCTAGACTTTAGCATGTCTGGTCTAGACTTTAGCATGTCTGGTCTAGACTTTAGCCAATATGGTCTAGACTTAAGCATGTCTGATCTTTACTTTAACCTGTCTGGGCTAGACTTTAGCCAGTATGGTCTAGCCTTTAGTATGTCTGGTCTTTACTTTAGTATGTCTGGTCTTTACTTTAACCTGTCTGGTCTAGACTTTAGTTTGTCTGGTCTAGACTTTAGTATGTCTGGTATAGACTTTAGCATGTATGGTTTTTACTTTAACCTGTCTAGTCTAGACTTTAGTTTGTCTGGTCTAGACTTTAGTATGTCTGGTATAGACTTTAGCATGTATGGTCTTTACTTAAACCTGTATGGTCTAGACTTTAGCATGTCTGGTCTAGACTTTAGTATGTCTGGTCTAGACTTTAGTATGTCTGGTCTAGACTATCTAGTCTTTACTTTAACCTGTATGGTCTAGACTTTAGCATATCTGGTCTAGACTTTAGTATGTCTGGTCTAAACTTTAGCATGTCTGGTCCAGACTTTAGTCCGTTTGGTCTGGATTTTTGTCAGTTGGGTCTGGACTTAGTAGCCTGCCTGATCTATAATTTAGATGGTCAAGTACTACCACATTGAGCCTGTCTGGTCCAGAGTTTGGCATTTAACCTGTCTGCTCTGAATTTTAGCTTGTTTGGTATCAATTTTAGCAGTTGGGTGGCATTTTAGTCTGTCTGGTCAAGTCTTAAAATTGTCTAGCCAAATCATTATACTTATAATAAATACTTAATAATTGAACAGGTAAAGGTAGTATCCCAATACAATGGTCAAATCGGTGGCCTTATGCCCCTTGGAAAATAGCGTGAAATCACAGACTTGTTAATTAATTCAAATTAATACATAAATTACAGTTGAACTATGAACAGTTTTGTTTTCCCTTCTTCTTTTTTCATTTATGAGTATTATGAATAATGCTATGATGACTTATTGATCGAAGTGCACTTAATTAATATGAAAACACAAACAACACAGATTTCATGCTTTCAATATCTTAGTACACTTGTACTGTGGACGGTCAGTTCATACATTCACATGTATACCATAGATGCCTCCAACAATAGATGGATCAAACTAATTGCTTCATCCGACATCAGTTCAAGGTTTTGAAGTTCTACTGTAACTGAATACGCTAATTTTATATCTTACTTTTCTAAGGACGATCAATGGTAGTTTTTAACAAATCATTCTTTTCTTAAAGTATTTCAAGTCTCCATGTACTACCAAGAAAGTCGGTGGAAAAAAATCTTATTTTACTTGTAATCAATGCATATTATGTGAGCCAAACTTGACAGGTGTGTGTGTGTGTGCATGCATGAACTTTATTCAAACTTACATAAGTATCGTTTTTTAATTGGTTAATTCAAAAAGCTAATTGACATTTGGTAAACATGGCCTGTATTTGCAAATAGTGTGGAAAATATTTACCTTGTATTTAATATGTATACTGTTAGTTTATTAATATATAATGGAGTTTACTTATAAATGTACTTTTTTAAAAGTCGATATTATTTGAATTTTGTGTTGATGTAATATTTTTGGTTTGTCAAATTAATTATAAAGGAAATTGCTTAAAGTTTGAAAGAATATTGGTTCTATTAATATTACCTGTAATTAACAAATAATATATTTGACTGTTGCTGAAATGTGTTGCTCTATAGAGGCTAAATTGGATGTACAGTAACACCTCACCTAAAGACCACCTCAATGATAAGACCACTGCAAAATTAAGAACACAATTTTCAAATCCATTTTCACTGTTTTGTTCTTTATTCAATCTCAATATTAAGACCACCTCAATATTAAGACCAAATTTCAAGGGTCCGAAGGGTGGTCATCATATTAAGGTTTTCTGTATTTCTTTAATATTGGGAAACTTGATAATGCTGTTGAAGAGAGGTAGATGCTCAGGAGAAGTTGCACTCTGAAATGTTTACAAATCGAGAAATAGGCAAGTAATTTTAGCTACTGTATCTTCTAATTTTATACCCATTTACAATAGTTCTCAAAGCCGCGGCCGTGGTCCAGTGGTTAGTGCGCTGGACTTGTAACCCGGCGATCTGGGTTCGATTCCCGGTCGTGGCAGGTCATACCCTTCCATGAAAATTTGACAAAAAATGTTGATTTTCCTCCACATGTGGAGAAGTTGCCGGCTCCTTGTGGAAGGGTAAACTAGTACTGGTAAGAATTCAGTCCAGGAAAAACTGGTTGGGTGAACCGGCCGCCGTATATAACTGAAATATCGTTGAGAAACGGCGTTAAACCCGATTAAACAAACAAACAAACAATAGTTCTCACATCGGTTGCCTTTAACATTACTGTATGATTGATTTAACTCACACAGATGGGTTCCACTTGATTATAAAGTAAACAAAAAACAGGGCCTGTCTCTGCTTGTCCTTCAATACTTTTTGTCTGTTTGTGAATTGAACAAAAGGATTTTTAATAAAAAAACTAGTCGCTGTCTTAAGTATTCTCGTGATAGGATCAAAGAACTGTATAGACCACTGAGAAGTAATGTTATTTTGTGCTGTAAAAGAGTCGTTGAGGTTTATTGACACTAAGTATCGAAGCTTTCAGCAATCATGTACTTCATTTCTGATATTGTGAAAACTAACTTGCAAAAAATGGATTATTGCCTTTCATTACTATTGTTGTTACATTTAACTATCTTCATTCACTGAAGAGCTGATTTTTGTAACTCAAGGTCATTTAGCGTTTAAAAAGCTTGTTAGACAGCTTGCCTGTGGTAGGGCACAGCTGTTGAAACTTTTAAGTTTTGAATAGAATGAACAGTTTAAAATCAAACAGGTAGGCATGAGTATAAATAGAAACTGGAGTATTAATTAATTAATTGCATGGTATTTTTAATGCTTAACTGTTGTTTCTTTGAGCATCTTTTGCGTCCTTGAAATGGTGACAAGAATGGTTTTCTGACTGTCTCGTATTTGATTCTAAAAACGCTTAATACCAGTGAACGTATTTATTCACATAATACTTTTTACCAGCCATCAGACAGTTCTGATTTCGACATTTTTTTGTGCATCTGGAATTTCCTTATTGGTACTAAATCTGTTCTTCGTGATTGAAGAGTCAATGATCATGATGAGGCATTTATATGTACTTACCTGGTGCAATTACAATTATACTTGTCTCAATGTAGACTGGTCCAAAGAGTTAACGTCCGATTTATTATTATTTTGAGAATTTTCACTACATATACATTGTGATCTGGAACAATGAATGTGATATAAAATGTTTTACATAGACTTTTTTTCGATAGTTCAGTTCATTTAAGTCAGACTCTAATTGCATGTAATTTATATCATAATAATGTAAATAAAAGAGAGATTAAATTATTTCAGGGACCCACACCACATGCACATTGTAGACAACCCCTCCCCACACAATTTTGTCACTACCGGTAATTTTGTGCAACATTATTAAAGACTATTGGGCATCTAATATGTACATACCTTAACCTTTTGATGTCTTGGGTTTCTAGAGATAATTAATTCTTTGTATAAAAAGGCATTGGACTTCACAAAGGTGAGGATTGCTATGGCATAGAAAGAATTAAAAAAATGATCAGAGAAAATTAGCACCTGCGCTTTAATGAAAGACATTTAAAGAACCCTTCAAGTAACAGAATTCACATAAATCTGGTCTGTGAATTTTCTAGACTTATCCAGAAAGTCTGACTAGCCTGTAAATCGGGACTAGTCTGGAATTTCAAAAGAGATTTTGAGGACTGTCATTGATTCAAATTTTTGCATATCGATATTGATAAATCGAAAGACAAATATTGAAGACATATCGATATAATAAAATTGCAGAATCGTCAACTTTTTGCGTTGAAAACAATTATTCTATTATTGAATTCATAAGTATCAACTCATTTCCAAAGGAAGACAAGTTGCATGAAAACTTAACCATTATATTTCATATGAAATTGGCACAAATTCAGAGCTCTCTGCATGCATTGACTTAACACTGACTTTATGTTGATTTTATAATACATCTCACAGGTATTTATAATCTATATAATCTTTATATAATTGTTGTTTTATTTCTTATTTGTTTTAAATCTATATTGTATCACTTTCCAAGATATCGTGTAATCGGGGATCTTGCATCTGCAGGAATTTGGCTTAATGGCAGAATTTTACCCAAAAAGTATTAAATATTTACAATTTTCTGTAGCTTACGGTATTAATCATTGACCCCCCTGAGCTGAATGTCTGATTTTGTGGCTTAAACTCTTTGGTTTGAATTTCAATGGCAGATTGTGGGTTATTTAGTGTTATAGTGTTTGGAGGTAAGTTGTTGTCAGTATCTGAATAAAACAAATACAGTAAAACCTCAATGATGCAACTATCCTACTGATCCTAGAAAACTGGACTTATTATTGAGTTGGTCTTAATATTGAGGTTGAATAAAGAGCAAAACAGTGGAAACAGACTTGAAAATTGTGTTCTTATTTGTGAGGTGTCATCGATAGAAACGATCGCAATGTATCGTAGATTTTTTCAGTCATTCGATTATAATTACACATTTTTAAAAATCGATACTTATGAATTATAATTTTCTTATATACAGTCAAACCTGTGTTAAAGACCACCTGCGAAGAAAGACCACTATTGCAAAGCTGTCTGCAAAGACCACCAATTTTATCTCCCATCAGACCATTTTCAATGATATTTAATCTGTAGAGACCACCTGTAAACAAAGACCACATTTTGCTGTTCTCATGGGTGGTCTTAACAGACAGGTTTGACTGTATATAGCCTGAAAACGAAGATTATTAAGTATTCATATTTTTCTTATATATTTTACAAAAACACACATGATATATAAACAATGAGGAAACAAGATTGTCAAAGTAACACATAAACACTAGAAGGGAAATGATATGAAATCATGAACTGCAAACATGTAAAAAGCACTCTAGTAAACGATACCTGATATATATAACAATGAATCATCGATATTTCTCATGGGATATATTGATATTGTTGATATACATTTTGCCAAATCAATGACAGCTCTAATTAACTCCATGTTCCATCTAGGATTAGCTGGGTTGGGCTAAGTATTATTGTCTCTCAATTTGTTGCTCATGTTGAAAAGATGGAAATATGTTCGGTAAAAGTTAGCAGTGTTTGATTGGTTTTAGGACCAGCTGGGCCCGCCGGGTGATATCTTTATATTAGGGGTATTCATTTGATATCCAACATAATTAGTTATACAAGCCAATTGTGTTACAAAATATTTGATAGATTTAAAACTTCTCAACTATTTTTTTAGTTTGTCCATTCATGCATGTATTTGAAATTTTATTGATTACTCAAAAATTGATGCATTAAGAATTTCTAAGTAAATATTCTCTGACATTCTCAGCCTAATTGCTTGAAACTGTTTTTGATTAAGTCTAAATCATTAATCAGAATTGGTCACACAAGTAAGTTGTGGTTCAAATTAATATATTGGGCATCTAATATGTACATACCTTAACCTTTTGATGTCTTGGGTTTCTAGAGATAATTAATTCTTTGTATAAAAAGGCATTGGACTTCACAAAGGTGAGGATTGCTATGGCATAGAAAGAATTAAAAAAATGATCAGAGAAAATTAGCACCTGCGCTTTAATGAAAGACATTTAAAGAACCCTTCAAGTAACAGAATTCACATAAATCTGGTCTGTGAATTTTCTAGACTTATCCAGAAAGTCTGACTAGCCTGTAAATCGGGACTAGTCTGGAATTTCAAAAGAGATTTTGAGGACTGTCATTGATTCAAATTTTTGCATATCGATATTGATAAATCGAAAGACAAATATTGAAGACATATCGATATAATAAAATTGCAGAATCGTCAACTTTTTGCGTTGAAAACAATTATTCTATTATTGAATTCATAAGTATCAACTCATTTCCAAAGGAAGACAAGTTGCATGAAAACTTAACCATTATATTTCATATGAAATTGGCACAAATTCAGAGCTCTCTGCATGCATTGACTTAACACTGACTTTATGTTGATTTTATAATACATCTCACAGGTATTTATAATCTATATAATCTTTATATAATTGTTGTTTTATTTCTTATTTGTTTTAAATCTATATTGTATCACTTTCCAAGATATCGTGTAATCGGGGATCTTGCATCTGCAGGAATTTGGCTTAATGGCAGAATTTTACCCAAAAAGTATTAAATATTTACAATTTTCTGTAGCTTACGGTATTAATCATTGACCCCCCTGAGCTGAATGTCTGATTTTGTGGCTTAAACTCTTTGGTTTGAATTTCAATGGCAGATTGTGGGTTATTTAGTGTTATAGTGTTTGGAGGTAAGTTGTTGTCAGTATCTGAATAAA
The DNA here is from genome assembly GCA_032209605.1 of Mactromeris polynyma. Lineage (NCBI taxonomy): Eukaryota > Metazoa > Mollusca > Bivalvia > Venerida > Mactridae > Mactromeris > Mactromeris polynyma. Next base: position 14,581,560 of record JASFXZ010000014.1, on the reverse strand, counting down.
ACAAATACAGTAAAACCTCAATGATGCAACTATCCTACTGACCCTAGAAAACTGGACTTATTATTGAGTTGGTCTTAATATTGAGGTTGAATAAAGAGCAAAACAGTGGAAACAGACTTGAAAATTGTGTTCTTATTTGTGAGGTGTCATCGATAGAAACGATCGCAATGTATCGTAGATTTTTTCAGTCATTCGATTATAATTACACATTTTTAAAAATCGATACTTATGAATTATAATTTTCTTATATACAGTCAAACCTGTGTTAAAGACCACCTGCGAAGAAAGACCACTATTGCAAAGCTGTCTGCAAAGACCACCAATTTTATCTCCCATCAGACCATTTTCAATGATATTTAATCTGTAGAGACCACCTGTAAACAAAGACCACATTTTGCTGTTCTCATGGGTGGTCTTAACAGACAGGTTTGACTGTATATAGCCTGAAAACGAAGATTATTAAGTATTCATATTTTTCTTATATATTTTACAAAAACACACATGATATATAAACAATGAGGAAACAAGATTGTCAAAGTAACACATAAACACTAGAAGGGAAATGATATGAAATCATGAACTGCAAACATGTAAAAAGCACTCTAGTAAACGATACCTGATATATATAACAATGTATCATCGATATTTCTCATGGGATATATTGATATTGTTGATATACATTTTGCCAAATCAATGACAGCTCTAATTAACTCCATGTTCCATCTAGGATTAGCTGGGTTGGGCTAAGTATTATTGTCTCTCAATTTGTTGCTCATGTTGAAAAGATGGAAATATGTTCGGTAAAAGTTAGCAGTGTTTGATTGGTTTTAGGACCAGCTGGGCCCGCCGGGTGATATCTTTATATTAGGGGTATTCATTTGATATCCAACATAATTAGTTATACAAGCCAATTGTGTTACAAAATATTTGATAGATTTAAAACTTCTCAACTATTTTTTTAGTTTGTCCATTCATGCATGTATTTGAAATTTTATTGATTACTCAAAAATTGATGCATTAAGAATTTCTAAGTAAATATTCTCTGACATTCTCAGCCTAATTGCTTGAAACTGTTTTTGATTAAGTCTAAATCATTAATCAGAATTGGTCACACAAGTAAGTTGTGGTTCAAATTAATATTTTCTGAGTTCTCAGTGCAAACAGATGTATGATTTGTAGTGGCAGTGAATAGTTGTACATGTATGAATAATTTGTTGTAGTAGTGAATAGTTATTGATGTAACAAGTTTACAAGTAGGCTTAATTTGAGAAGTGTTGTCCAGAGAGCTATGAAAATAGCTGGACATCCATAAATTAGTGGCAGCATGATTGATTTATTTGGGGTGAAGGGTATTGGGTAATAAATATGATATTAATTGAGATATTAGTATCTTCTATTGACACACGAAACTCTAGATTTATCATTGGTTTGTTGGCTATCAGGATTCAAGTCTGTAACAATAGTTTATCAGATTACTGTGTACTTGTATAGGTTTTCATATTTACCATCATACACATACATTTCAGATTTATAATGTTATGGCCAACTAAAAAAATATATGGTTCTGGTAGCTTGGCCATGAATATTATGCACTTATCAATGTTTTGCCCATGGGGGAAGCAGCCTGGATACATGGGATATTAGACAGAAGATGACTCCCATGGGAATATGACATGCCGAATGATCCTGCGTCCTGGGAAATAAGGCTTTGGCCGATCCTGGAATTCAAGAGCCCGAATATTCAGTATAAAACTTCAAAAACAGATTAGCAATATTGCTGGAGAAATGTTTTTTATTCTGTTTTGGACGGACAATGTGAAAGCCACAGTCTCTTTTTGTGGTTATACTTTGCTAAAAGTCCTTTACATATAATTGTGTCATCTAATTCTGAAACAGGCCAATAAATAAAACATCACAAACAGGAAAAAAACAAATTTCCTCACAAGATCTTACCAGGGAGAGACAACATTTACTTATCCTTCATCACAAAATTTCCAAATTTCATCAGATAATATGAACTTACACAATATGTAGGACAGATTTGAAAACTTTGCCGAGCGTAAAACTTGATTTAAAACAAAAACTATGGTGGTACATGTATCAAGATTAAATAGAGATGAAGCAGTGAGAATATATGGGCTTTTATTTGGAAATATTGTAACAATATATTGACTTAAAATATTGATGATACATTGATATATCAACTAATTCTTTTTGCTCAGTAATGATTACCATGAAATGTTCATGAAAAAAACTGAATTTATTTGGCATAAAGTGTTGAATGACAGAATTATTACTTCATACAGAGTACTGCTATGATAGAACTACATTCTTTTGTTTAGTTGAAAATTGATGTATAATGTGTCATATCTGAAGCATACATAGTAAAGACACAGATTTGGACAATGTAAACAAACATGTTTAGAGTTTAAAAATGTGTGAGTTTCTTTAAGGAGAAGGATGAATTTGTCAGCACAATATTTCATACAGTTCATCTTTAATTGTTTCGATACACCCACATTTCATACAGTTCATCTTTAATTGTTTCGATACACCCACATTTCATACAGTTCATCTGTAATTGTTTCGATACACCCACATTTCATACAGTTCATCTTTAATTGTTTCGATACACCCACATTTCATACAGTTCATCTTTAATTGTTTCGATACACCCACATTTCATACAGTTCATCTTTAATTGTTTCGATACACCCACATTTCATACAGTTCATCTTTAATTGTTTCGATACACCCACATTTCATACAGTTCATCTTTAATTGTTTCGATACACCCACATTTCATACAGTTCATCTTTAATTGTTTCGATACACCCACATTTCATACAGTTCATCTTTAACTGTTTCGATACACCCACATTTCATACAGTTCATCTTTAACTGTTTCGATACACCCACATTTCATACAGTTCATCTTTAATTGTTTCGATACACCCACATTTAGATTTACCATATCATCAACTTGACCAAATCTGGATTCATCAACGTCCTAATTAACCTTGACAACTCGACTGATAACCAGTTGGTTTTCTTTCAAAATTGGCCACTGATTCAGGAATACACAAACAGGTGCATACTGACCTGCCAATTAGTGCAGACTAATTGTGTGTCTAATTAGTACATCATTCCAATTCCCATCAGACATAATGACTGGCTGGTGTATATTCTTGCTTGTGGTTTATTCATAATCATAATAATATACTCAACAGAAATAAAAACACACCACTCTTTGGCTCTACAATGTTTTGTACAGCAACACTATGTCGCTAATTGCAGGGATCTGTGTACTTAAATCTCGTGTTCATTCTACTTTTGTCAGATTTCATCTCTGTTTTATAATTTTTCTAGCATTTGCTAAATTTATTAAGTGTCTGATCTAGAAATAAATTATTTATAGAAAATTATGTGGTTTGTTTCTTTTTTTGTCGAGTATATTTACCCAGATTCTCGAGTGTTCTCTTAGTATTGATGTATATATAATAGTCACTGACATTTTGATGAAGAATTAAGAATACCTCATATTCCTGTTAGCTACTTGTTTGATCTAAATATTAATATTCCGAATTACAATTGCCAACAAGAAAGAGTAGCCCTTTTAGGGAAGGCCACATTAAAATATCTGGGCCAGTCCCTGCACAGATCCCTATGGTACTAAAAAATGATTGGGAGGGGGTGTAAGACGAACCCAACATTAAGGAGACTGTACCTTGAATGTGGGGTAATTTGGAAGACTTGCTGTGATACAATTACAAAAATAATTCCAAAATATAGTAAAAGTTGTAAAAACCTGGCTATTTAATAATTATAATCTATATATACTGTATCATTGAAACTCTTTAGTAACATACCAGTAATTGTAATTAGTATTGTGAATAGCACAAAAACATGTGCTCAAAGCCCGTTTGAGGTATATAGACCACAGGAAATTGGCACAAGTTCTTTCCCTTTAATTTCAATCTAGAGTTCTCTTCCTTTAATTGCCCCTTCTATATATATTTATATAAAAGGCGAGAACTCTAGATAGAAATTCAAGGGAAAGAACTAGTGACAATCTCCTGTGATATAGATGGTATAAAGTATAAACAAGAAATATCTTTAAAACAGATGGTTGACGTTCAACGTTATTCGGTTGAAGAGATTGCCTTGGTGGTTATAACGTAAGATTTGATTGGTTTACAAAACACAGATATGCAAATAGCAAAACCATGTTAGAATGGCTGTGCTGAAAAAAAATGTGAGTTGATCCTGTCAATTCAAGATAAGTTCAGAATACTGTTGCTGTGCTGACCATGTTTATTGGTCAATATTAAGCAAAACATGTTTCATTGGCTGACCATTGCTCTGCTTCTTCGCAACTTTTCTCAAGAATAAGAATTGCAAAACAGGATAATAACTAGACTTAACATTCTACTGTTTACCATTTTTGCTGCAGACAGGAGCTGTTCATCTACCATGAAGTATTTGGGTCAGTGAAGGGAGAGATCTATGCTCTTAGAATGTCAATTGGCCTCAATGTAAGCATCGACAAATTGTTCGGGAAGTTGTTTCAGCAATTCTAAGAAGTTCAGTATTAATACATTGTATCAGTGAATGGCTTTGATGTGTGTACAGTACAGTTCCATTTCTAGATCAGCAGTGTCATTGTACTTAAAGATATGCCCTTATATGTACACTGTGGCCACCGTGTATGGAAAAGGCCGGATTGTGTGAGGAAAACTTATTCATTTTTATTGAAAATTCTACATGTTAAAATTAGTATCATAGACAGTATAAGAGCCAGTTCGTCTGAAATTTCATGTATTTACACTGTGACAGAATAAGTAATATTCTTTTAAATATTGGAATTTAAATGAGTCTCTTCCAGGTTTTTTTTCAAGACATGCTGATGTATCTAATCACACACAATAAAAGCTTGTGGTCTTTGTTTTTTGTTTACATTTTATCTGAGAAATGCAAGCATTGCATGTGAAATCTGATTTTCAGTTCTTTCCTTATTGCTTCCTGGTGAAATGTTTGCTGGGTAATTAATAACTTTTATTGTATTTAAAAGTGTGAAAGAGAATCACAGGAAAGACCGTATGCACAGATAAGCCCAACCTCTCCACGCAGATCCCTCTAAGCTTTTGAAATGAAAATGAGTTTTTTTAAAGAACACAAAACTAAAATGAGGGTTCCAGGGAAAAAGCAGGACTGCAGTCACATGAATTAAACATGTAGGAACAGGGCCCGCGTTCCTCTATTACTGGGGCTGAATATCAGCCCCATTCCCCTAACAAAATAGTATCTTTTCCTTCATTCAAATTTAATTTTCCCCCTCGTAGCCAAAAACTAATAAAGCTGGAAAAAATGCTGATTTCCTGACAACCAGACTTAATATTTGATTTCATGTTTTGTTAACTGATGCATAAGTTTAACCGTATGAGGATTACATGCGTATTGTATATAATGTAATAATTATGAACATGTTACAATAAATATAACCTGACAGAATTCATTAATTCAAGGATATTATTTCTGCATCTAATTGCGTAGTCTAATTTTTCTGTCAGCAGTCTGGGTGGCCTCTCCATCTTATAAGCTGTTGAGGTAAGTACGAATTAGGAATGCCTCACCATTGTGGGTTCAAACTGCATCAAAGACTCTAATTATTGCATTATAGGAAGCCATCCAACTGGATCTGCCAACATGAGACTCAACTTAGATCTCTCGACATGAAACCTGTAGAGTTGCCACTAGTATGACCTTAGATCTCTCAACATGAAACCTGTAGTGTTGCCACTAGTATGACCTTATCGGCATTGGTAATAATCTTAAATTTTAAAAGAACAACAAATATTAATGGACAGACCAATCCTTGCATTTGGAGGGTGCATTTCTTGACACAAAATACATCAACTTCTGCAAGCAAGTTTGACTTAAATATCAGAAAGGGTGATTTAGAACTAAATGTCACCAGGCACTAAAAGGAAATTCTGACTTACTCTGTAAGTCTGTCATAGTACGGCAATAGTGATATTTGTCAACAAACTTCAGAGAATCTTAGACCGCTCTTGATGTGACATGACTATCTAGTTTTAATGTCAATGAGAATGTTTTCTGCTTCTCTCACAATCATGCCGTAGCACTCAATAATGTTTTGTGCAAGTATAATGATCCCTTGATGATGGTATGATTTGTACCTCCAGATTGAAGATTCTCAGGAAATGCGTCAGTAACAGACGGGCTATAATTGAACAAAAAATCTCCGCAAGCAAGAATAGAGTAAAATTGCCTTTATTAGTGGGTGTTGAAATTCAGACTGAAGATTGAAATACTAAATTTTAAAAAATGGACTTGTAGTTGAATTACCCATGCTTTGAAAAAAGTAGTTTAGGAAGAAGATTAAAATGCACGTTTGTAGAACTATGTGTTTGTCATCTCTCAAGCAGATCAAACATAAATTAAAGAAATAGTCTCTTACACTAAAATAATTATATCGCAGCCTTTCAAGGTCACATGTGAAGCTAATAAGCGAGGCATATGCCAGTGCCTACAATTCATTAGCAGTCAGGTGACTTTCCTGATATTTTGTGGACTGTTCTATCCCGGGAGGTCTATGCGGGGAGGCATTGTCTTGTGTGTGTGAGCGTTCCCTGTGGCAACTTATTCTCTTTAAAAAGAAATGTGTTATAACACAGAAGTATACATTATGAGAACACATCATTCGCCTTACAATTTGCAGCACTTTCTTGATAGAGATGACTGGCTAGCCACTGCCAGATTTTGGGGGCCTCCTTCAGACAGGCTGGGTGTCTTCTCCAACACCAACCCCTATGCTCCTCATATCTGGTGTGCTGTGATAGGACTTAAAATATCATATATCATAGCAGAACATCATGTCTGCTCATAGCAGAACATCGTGTCTAGTCATAGCAGAACATCGTGTCTGCTCATAGCAGAACATCGTGTCTGCTCATTGCAGAACATCGTGTCTGCTCATAGCAGAACATCGTGTCTGCTCATAGCAGAACATCGTGTCTGCTCATAGCAGAACATCGTGTCTGCTCATAGCAGAACATCGTGTCTGCTCATTGCAGAACATCGTGTCTGCTCATTGCAGAACATCGTGTCTGCTCATTGCAGAACATCGTGTCTGCTCATAGCAGAACATCGTGTCTGCTCATAGCAGAACATCGTGTCTGCTCATTGCAGAACATCGTGTCTGCTCATTGCAGAACATCGTGTCTGCTCATTGCAGAACATCGTGTCTGCTCATTGCAGAACATCGTGTCTGCTCATTGCAGAACATCGTGTCTGCTCATTGCAGAATATCGTGTCTGCTCATTGCAGAATATCATGTCTGCTCAGGGTTTATGTGCTGTGCCTTTGACACAGTTTTGGTGAAGGAAATGCGTGTTTTTGTGTAAAAGCAACCATCTAGTTTTTATAGTTTTATTACATTTGGTCATTATTCAAAAATGTTCACTGCTGTGTCAGTTCTGGCAGGTGAAACCCTTCTGTATTTATTCAGAACGTTATTTCCTGATCATATCCCTGATTGTAATGAACTTCTAGTGAATTTGAAATTGTTTTTATTATAACAGCATTAAATTCTAATGATTATATGGCTTCATAACAGTGTAATGTCTGGCTTTTAGTGTTATTTCTGGTTTCAATTGAACTAAATGCAGTCTTATTGAATTATGTGTGCATTGTGCTCCTATAGTTATTACATTAATTGATTTTAATGGGAATTAATGTCAACTGCTTTGTGCAATATCGAAGTAGGAGAACATACATTTGGTATTTTTATCTGTTGATTACATCTCTCAAATTGAATTATATTTAGGGGCTCTCTTTGGTTTAGCAAATTATGGTCATAGACATCAAGTCACATGCCCCTCACTGTTGAAGGTTAAAATGTCATCTGGAATGTAGAATTCGTAAGTGAGAAAAGGTCCATGGTTCTAACCCAGGTGTATGCATTTGGCCTTCCTTCTAGTCTGCCTCGGATCTCAGAAAATATGGCTTGCGTTGGCAAAATTTGTTAATGCTCGACAGCCATCATATTTGTAAAGTTTAATATATATCAAAACACGCTAGGGGGGCTGTGGCCCCTATTTGTTGGAAGAACGGTATTAAATAGGTCAAACGGTCATTAGGTGCATTTTAACCGTTTTATAGATATAATCGAACATTGTGCTTATTTATCAGTTTCAAACCTCACAAAAATGATTGTTAACACCAATACTTTGTTTTGCATGAATGGTAACATGCAAAAGAGGTGAAATAAAACTTTAATTTCAACAAAAAAGCAAAGTTATTGGTTATTTTAGCACTGAATTGCGCAATAGACGGGCCTGATCCGAACACATGTGAATAAATCAATAACACCAAATAATTAAATGTCAAATGTCAAAGGTTCGACCTAAAACACATCTATTTACATCTATATAACACATACTTCCACATATGTTTAAAACATACAACGGAAGATCCTCATTGATGTGATATGTGTTTTATTTATGTACAGTAAAATCACCAAAAATAATATCAGCAAACTATGGAATTCCCCAATATTTAGTCATCTTCATTCCCAACAGAATTGGCACATCCTGATGCCTCACATTTACATTCAAACATGCAAACCTGGCCAGACCTATAACATTGGCATCTTGATGTGCTGCATTTTGTGGTGCATCCACATGCAACCAACTGCAAACAGGAGACAGGTACCGAGGGTTTGCTCATCCAAACTGGTTTCAATCGGGTGTAGATTTCTTGTACAAATCAGAGAATGTCTTTGATTTGACCCTTTTAATTGGTGCGAAGAATTCCACCATTTTTTCTTTCAGTCGGTTAACTGCAAATTCTTCAACTAATTGCCAACCCCTAACTGCACAAGTCAACATATCGGAGGTGATTTCGTCTGAAGCAACGTCTTTTGTTGCTACAGATACCAATTTTGTTTCATCATTAGATTCGTTTGCTGTTCGTGAGTTTGTTGTTAGGCCAAAGACATCAAGAGAAGCGATAAGTTGATACGCGTAGGTTGAAGCTTCAGCTTATTGTCATTCGTCTCTTCTTCATCATCGAGTAGTCCAAAGAGAGTAAGTGTTGCATTTGAAACTTGTGACCGTCGGGTCCAAGTGATGCAGAACCAATCTCTGGCTAGATAATTTCTAGTAATCCCTATGATCCCTCCGGCAGTCTTGCAAACTTTGTTGATCCGTTCCGTGGCTTGATCTGTTGGAACTTCGTTGAACATGTTCTCACTTCTCTTACCTACGAAGTTCCCAACCCGAAATTCATTGTAAACTTCAGGCGCAGTCTGTGGCAGTGCTTTCATATCTGAAAGGTACACTGGTCCCCACCTTGCATAGTTCGTGTGATCGTAAACCGGTTACCATGGTAAAATTGCTGCAAAGGTCTCAACGTGAAGAAGCCAGTTACCAGTTCTCTGTGCCTTAATGAAGCTCAACAGTATTTCAACCATTCCCATGTATGAATGCCAGTATACAAAATTCTTGATCTTCATCATCTCAGATTCATATTCATGTAGCAAATCTGTCACACCTGTCGCTGAAATTCTGTATGTCAACCTTGCTGTAGCCTCAAGGACATCCTCCCGCTTTGGAATAGTCGCAAATAAGTTCTAGGTCATCGATCTCACCTTCGAGCGATGGCATGTCCTATTTCTTTGTACGGACCCAGTCAAAGAAATATCGCCATTTAATTCGCCACAGAGCCTCGTAGGTAAGTTGGTGCCCACGAACAGCTCTGTAATATGCTTCTCATTCCAAGACAGCGGACTCTATGTCATTTCAAATTAAACTGACCCTGGTAGGCTGTTTTACTATAAAGTATTTGATGTATAGTAAACATGTCGAACCCTAATGTCAGGCATCTTATAAACAAAACTAAAACATTGATTTTTTATACCTGTGTTTGTTTGTGTTGTGGTTCTATTTTAATACCGAATGGAACGAAAGACATACCTGTATACTGAATATATATAATAATTTTATTTTGTGGTGAGATATGTTTCTTTATAGATCGAGTAATGTAAAAAAAACACAGTTAAAGGGTTCAGATTGAAAATCGACCCTATGTGGTTATTACAGCGAAAATAAAGAAAAAATGTACCTGTTGACCTTTGACCTCATTTTTTAGGCTTATTTCGGCTTTTAAAGGGCGACAGCCGGTCTGAATGATCCACCTAGATATCATACAAGGCATTGGTGGTAAAAGTTTTGCATTAACAAATTCTGCCAACAGAACCATTTTCTAGGCCTCTTTTCTGAGATCCGAGGCAGACTATTCATTGAGTCAGTCTACAGACCATGGCTGTTCATGTGACTTAAAACCCTGTAAAAAACATTATATTCTTTATGATTTTGAATATAGTTGTAATGCTTGTTTATTTGATTATTTTGTCACCAAGAAAGTGATTTTCTCAATTAACTTCGTCATTGAAGGTGCATAGCACTATATCTTACTCATTTGCCCTCTCTGGATGGCTCATATAATTTTGGACTACCAACACAATTGTCATATCCTTTTGTTGTTATCAGTGTTAAAACAAAAAGTTGTAAGAGAAAACGGCTGTTGAAACAATATTTTGTCACCTCAGGTACTGTCAAGAGCAACACTAGAATACAATGACACTGACTGCAACACATATCATCATCACCAGTATGATCCTTGCAATGTGAGTGTCTTGAACAAAAGAGTACGAAAAAATGTTCACTTAAGTATACCTATCTACTCAATATTTGTTTTGGACACCTTATATTTTTTGGGCTTAAAAGACATTTACTATCTTTAAAGTGATGCAATGCTTTATTGCTATGTTTAAAGGTCACCAACAATGGTTCTTGCTTTACAATGATTGCTATACTCATAGCATCACCATTATCATCCTCGTTATATGTGCATCTTGTAAAGTGTAAAAAGGTATACCTCATAATACCTACTTATATACCTTGCCTTACTGAAGCCTTAGTGGAAACAGATAATTGCTTTGGCCTTAAAAAACATGTCATCAGGAAAAAATGCGATGAGTTATCCTATATTCAAGGTAATAAATAACTTGGTTGTTGTTAAAGATGATGGTATAAAGAGCTAGAGATGTTGACAAGAACAAAGGTTAGGCAACTCCTTAGTTCTCCCCATATAATCTCTGATTGTTTCTCTAAGGACAATTCCCCCAACATTTATATCTATAGATAACATTAATACAAAACTGTAATTGTGGAAGCTACCATTTACTTCCTATCAAATGTCCTGTGTTTTTTTAGTGTATTGGCATAAAGCAAGATTGGAGCCTATAAACTATAACTGCTTTAATTAGTTTTATGTATATAAGTCAGTAAAAGCCACTTGAAAGGGTTTTGGCTTCTGGGGTCAAAGTCAAGTGAAAGTTTTTATTGTAATTCTCTATTTTGTTCAAAACTTATTGTTTCATGGGCAATATACAACCCTTTTGTGAGAAATGCAAATTGTGACTGTTGTTGAGAGGGTGTTGCTTAGAGACTTGTAAAATTGATAATTTTGTTTTGGAGGGGTTGCTCACTGGTCAAGGGAGGCCTGCATATACAAGGTTGCATTGTATATTAATGCTGTGCCTTGATACTGGTTCCTTAGACTGATTGAAAAGTTCATTCCAATTTGTTGCTTTTATTAAAAAGTCCATGAATGAGTAATAATAACCATTATCATTAAAAATGTATTCAGTTATATAGTAATGAGGCAGAGTAATACAGCTGATGGTAATAGGGCTTGCATTTGTAGTTTACGGTATTTCGTATTAATCTGTTATTTTTGCCTATGTAATTAAAGCTTCCCTCTGAAACACCATAGGGAAATCAGTATAATGTTGTTTCATACAACTGTATGTATTAACTTTTATCCAGAGAAGGAAGCCATGTGGCTGTGTAGATAGTGAAGTATTGCCAGATACTCCATTCCTTATCAACTAACTCTGGATGTTGTTTTTATTGTTGTTTGTTTTTTTCTTTTCCACGCTTTACTCTCCAACATGAGGCAATCTATTGTGTACGTAATATGTCTGAATGAGATTGAACTGTTCTACACTGTCTCGTCAGTGTTCATTGCAATCTTCAGCTAAAGACCAGACTGCCCTGCTTGCAAACCAAGGAGGAGAGCGCTTGTGGTTCAAAGTCATCTCCATTATACCACCATCTTAGCAGAGACCCGTTTGGCGAAAGCCCTGGGCTAGTAATTTGTTGGGCGTTGGCCCAGACAGGCAAGTGCTTATTTTTAGTGAAATATCCTTTTCAGAAGTAGGGAATGATAAAATCCATCCATGATTGTAACTAATTGTAAATGTAAAAATTGTGGCTTGATGAGATTAAATATAAAATAGTGTTGTTCCAAGTTTTGGCTTCTATGAATTCCAAGCTAGTGATTTTACTGAATGGGCTAGTGCTCTGAAATAATTAAGGCTAAGCCTCCAGGCGCCACATTTTATTTTCATTGGAGCATGCCGTAGTCACATTAGATAAGGTTTATCCACATTTCTTAAAACATATTTAGTCATTTGCCAGAAAATACTGTGTATTTCTCACAAGTGATAAAAATGTATATAGAAGTAAGAAGTCATATAAATAAATTTGACTCAAATTCCTACATTATTTTTTAAAGATGCAAAATGTCCACATTTGTGGGTATGGGTATGTCAGTCGGGGGATGCTTTTATGTGTCATTATAGATTTGCATCATTCTCTACATAGTTCAACCATGACTACTGATAGGCCTGTCATGTGTCAAACATTGTGTTTGAATTGCCCATACTATTGTAGTCCTACTCTGAACTAGGCCAGAAAAATGATCTTGGTGATGATTAAATGAAGAATAGGTCCAAATTTGTTTTTATTCTGCATCCCCCATTTGTGTTGGATGGCTAGTTGCTAGTAAAAGAACAAGCAAGTACTAATTGAGAACTCCAGAATGCTGTTGAGGTCAAGTGAACATCGTATATAACTCAAGTACTGTTGAAAAATGGTGCTTGCCTTCAGTCTCCGAACTAGCTAACAAGAACTTAATAACATCTTCACATCAATCAGAAGTTTGGGACCTATGACTTGAGATGTATTACCTTTAGTCAAAGCATTTATCAATCTAACAGAAGCAAATAATTTTGATTTTGAATAATATTGCTGACCTGAAATAAGAACAAGAATATCGACAAAATTATCAATTTTATGTAACTGAAAAGGAAAAACCTGTTTAATTATTCATGAATTGATTTGAATGGTGCATTTTAGAATGTAATGTTTGATTAAGGGCAATGTATCACTTGCTGGGAAAACAACATGGATTCATCAAGGGTCATATTTGGTTGCATGCCGGCCATTTCCTGCATGCAAGGCAGTCTCTACTTCTGGTGTAAATTTAATTAACGTGATTGAGTAAAAACGTGTCGCATGACATGTTATGTAGCAAGTTGACATGTAAATTCATCGACTGTGCTTGCTATATCTATAACCTGACTTGGAAATAGTTCATTATTCATCATGCAAGGAACATTCCCAACACCAGAAGAAAAGGATGTTAATCAAGGTGGGTCTGACTGGTCTTGGTCTCATGATTTATTCAAAAAGGCAAAAAATGAGAATTACACAGTACTGATCTGGTGGGTTTGATATATATGTCTGTTTCTAGTAACTTGTGATATAATCATACTGTTTGATAAGATCAGTTTGGTTTTATAGTCAGCGTGTTCGCAAATTGGCTTGTACAGAAAGTCGCTGAATTTGCACCTAATATGTTGATGTATGGTGATTTATTGTACTATCTACACTAGTATTAATTTACTTCATGGGTATTTGCAATGGATGGCTAATGGTTTATGAAGGTTTTTACCAAATTAAAAGTTTAATGACTGTTTAGAACTGATTCTTTCTTCCTGCTTTGAAGTTGATTGGAGTTTAAGAGTATTTCAGTTACATGATTTACTGTGGTCAAACAGCTAACTAAAGCTCCTGAGCTACATTAGTCTTGTTATCAACTTGTTGGCCTAAATAGCTTTCCTGGGTTTTCTACTTTATAGTACTACATTAGTTTACTTGCAACTTGGCTGTAACCATCGGAAGTTAAAGAGAAATGACTTCGGATGTAGTTTCATCATGTCACCACTCCCATCATCATTTGCAGACAGACTTAAGTATACATGAATATATCTATTCATTATTGTGCATTAGTTCTTAGGACTCTTAACTGACATCATGATAGACATTAAATATAATTGAAATATAATTGAACAGATGAAAGAACTCCCGCATTGGTGGCTGATTTACTGTCTTTATGATTATTCTCTTGTACTTGTATACAGATCAAAGTCTGCTTTGTGTATGGGTTATTAAAATCTTATTCATGGTACACACTCTAGCATAAATGTGATGCTTGAATTTAAATAAACTACATTTCAATAACAATACATAACTCCCCATTCTAATGCATACTCTTAACGCAGCCTCGAGAATGATACATTGTAGCTATTAAAAACTTGGCCAATACAAATTCTCGGCTTAATGATTTGCTAAAAAATCTGCTTTTTGTCCAGAGCATTGTGAGGATCATTTATTTGCAAGTGAATCAAGTGTGCTGAAAATTCTACAGAAAATAAATCTTTTTGCACATAAAGGATGCTAGTTTTTTTCACAAAAGCGTCTGAAATTTCAGCACCGGCTTCGTTGTTTGATCAATTCAATGCACATTAGCCTCTTGTAGCTGAATGCTTGCTTGAATATTTGCTTTTGTTATTGAAAGTGTACCAATGATTAATATGCAATTTCTTTTAATTAAATCATCAGTTTTAGATGGCTTTCTAATACTTTATGCAATGAACAAGTGCTAAATTATCAAAATTATTCATGAAATGGAATTCTTCCTCTTAATTTCTGCCATTACATACATAACATTATTACAGCTTATAAATTGAGAAGTATACACCCAATGTGTAAATTTATATGATTCTGGTTCTATTTTGGGTCTCTAATTGCTATGGGATGCTGTTGTCATTCAATACAGATTGTGGCCTGGAAATGGAACTATTTCTGTACTTATTTGATGTATGTGAATTTTCTGAGAAACCTTTGAAAATTTGTTGTTTATGGAGATGGGTGCATCAATATGTTTTATCCTGATACAAAATTGTAGATTTGTGAAAATGTAGGCAGTATCACCTCAGCAAGATATCACACCTATAAACATCTTCAATGGTTGTCATGTGTTCTGAGCTGTCATTAAATATGACATAAAACTCTCCAGGTTTTGAATTATAGGACTGAAAGCCCTCTTTTACATCATGCAGGTGCCCCAAATGTGTTCCTTTAATTGCTGCGACTGGTTGCTGTTAATCTTCTTAATTGAAATTTAATAAGTCCTTTACTTATTTACTAGGAATCTGGGCATTATCTCAGTGTAATTTGTGTTTGTATGTTTTAAATAATTAATTTAATAGTATATTTTATTTTTATTTTATACTGATGACCTACTAAGTTAGCTTAGTGAAGTGTACCTGGCGGCAATTCTAGGGATTTTATGTGAAAATAAACCTGTGAAGATATAAAAAAAGTGATGAAGACCAGGTTGGAACTGGTTGGAAAGCTTTGACAATCTGGATGGAAAGTGATTAAATCAAGTATAGCAAAAAAATAGTGGCTTGAACATTTTGGTGCCTGTATCAAGGACTTTATTTATTAGTCACAAAAAATATGATCCACGTTTTTCTTTTTTTTCAAGTTTTAACCAAGAATTTGACATTGATGTTCAACAATAATATTTGTGTCCTTTGCAACGCGTTACAAGTAATCTTACTTGATTATTGGTCATGGAATCCGTTTAAATGCCAAGAACGAGAAATTAATTAAATACTCTCTCTGCCTGACATTTTGTAAACACGCACAGTGAGGGAGGGGATGTGGAAAAGATGTACTTGGAATTATTGCTTGTCTGACTTAAACATTAATCAATACTGACAAGTTTTTCCTTCCTTAAGACTTATGTCCTCATCTAGTGGTAGAGTTAATGATATGTATTATAGCGCTGTTATAAGATACAGAGTCTCTGCTCTATCTGTTAAGTCCAAATCCTAATAAGGCTGTTTTGGGTGGATGAAAAAAACATAGAGATGTCATTAAACCCTCACTTAAAACCCACCTCAATTTTAAGACGACCTCAATATTAAGTACACAATTTTCAAGCCTTTTTTGTAAAAAGTACTTCTTGAAATCTGCGGCAGATCTTCTTACCAGAATGTCAGGTTCGCACTCAACATAATAGAACTCTTCTATCATAAGACTAACAACAGCTCTCACAGGGTGGTGCTTGGAAGATTATTGCACTGCATTTTCCAGGACTAGATTTGTTTCAACCCCTTTAAAGTTTATTTTTATCAGTTATAACTGCATTTATATAGTCATAATTTAGATTGCTATGACTACATTTACAAAATACTAATTGGACTGATTTCCTGCATAATTTATCATGTACATTAACAAAAGTAACAATAATTTGCCATCTGAATTTTAGAGGCAGTTTGCTCCAAATTCAGTGATGTATATGCTATTTTAGGGCAACATGGCAGTCAAGTTGTATAAAAAATGGAAGCAAATTTATTTTTTTCAACATTTTTGTCTATCAGCTTAAATATTTCTGGTTGTGTACTGGCCGACTCTTGCTTTCCTAACACATCATTTAAGTTTTTTTGTAACCTGCTAAATTGAAATTTGTCTGAATGAATGGTGTGTTATTTTGCCACCCAATATTCACCAGTCAATTCACATCTATTTTCTATAAATCCCATGAGGACATGATTGGAGTAGATTAGATCTAGAATGAATAGTCTCTGATTTGTTGCAAAAATATTCAATTATTCCATTATAAAAGGTCTGCCCATCAGTAATTGTTAAACTTAAAAAAGGCGCCAATGTATTTTCAGAGGAGCTATATTACCAACAATGCTTCACAGGAAGTGAGGCTCTTTTATTCCAGTAAACTATAATTATGAAGGTTATTTATTATTAATGGGTGTCATATCAAATTATTTGCTGGACAAAAATTGTTCAACAAAGATGGCGGCTGTATGCTTGATGCAGCAGGCTTTTGTAAGGACCAGCATTTTATCTTTTCTGTATGCTAAATACTACTGGTTTTATAGTCTGCTGCAGGCAATTTCAGGAGTCTGCTGGACATTTTAGGGAGAAATTTGTTTTAAAGGAAATGTTTTACACATTATTGGAGTTTCAGCATTTGTTGAGATCTGTTGGTATATGGTATGCTTTAAATTGAGCAAGAGTTAAGCCCCGGGAAGACCACATTCACAAAACAGGGCCTCTCCACGTGTATCCGTAGGCCATGAATTGAAATAAAAAAGAGGAGAGGGATGACACAAAAACGAACTAAGAAGGAGGGACATTTGTGGACAACACAGGATGTACAACAATGAAACATGAAACCTTGTATGGCAACAATCAACTGGCATACATAAGAACAAAATGTTTTCATGTGAACAAACAGTTGTTGAATCGGCCTCCCTATTCCACGTCTTCATACTGTAAGGTTATATGTTGGATGGCCTACTTTGTGAATCAGAATGTGCAATGTCTGTCACTGCGCTACATTTTTACTCTTCCAACATTTTTAAAGCATTACTTTAGTGCAAAATTTAATGTACTCTTTTATTGACCTAATGAAGGAACCTAGGCTTTATGAGAATTACATAACCATTTGACATGTCAACTTTTAAATAGCTCCTTTGGCTTCTCACAAAGTCCCTTATCAAATGTCTAGCTATCATGCATTCAAAATCTGAAAATGTCAGACAAAACTTCATTTGATCAGTTAATACTTCAAGGTTACTCTGACGGAATCTCAAGCAATCTGTGAAGCAATATTGGGAAGCCTATTGGGGACCCAGGCACTGTTGCTATAGAGAAAGAGTTGCTAATTGCAAAAGGACCGGATAAATCATGTAACACAAGTACAAACTTGTAGGAGTCAATCTTCTAATGCTGCTTTACATGCCTCATTTATATGATAACTGGAAGTTTCTTGGCAGAGATAGAGAGCCAAGAATAGTGAAAGCTTAAATCAATGGTATTAATTACTGAATCTTGAACTGTGTATGTGTATACATTCTTGGACAATTTAGTATTAACAAGTTCTAACTGTTTTAGGCCATCTACATATGACTACATATCACTGTAATGATACCATATGTTAGTGCTTCTCAGCTGACGGGTTTGATGTTAGGGGATAATGTTTTTATTGCAATTTCTGTATTGAAATAATGTGAAAACTCTTTTGAAGCAGATTAAAGATGGGAGTAATTATAATCCTGTATTATTCTAGTACTTGATTCTCCCAGCTGAATTTATCATCAACAGACTAGTAATTGTGATCTATTGACAGGGCTAACAATCCATTGTGGACATACAGTTCTTAGTTATAAAATGATGTATAAAGTGAAAATATACAGAGCAAGAAAGGCCACAGTCACTTATTAGAACAAACATTGATCAAACTAGATGAAAGGAAAAGGGGGGAAAACAGAAGATGAGGTACATGCAGGGGGGGGGGGACACAAAAATATCAAACAGAAGAGGAGGTTCATGCTTGGAGGGACACATATAAAACAGAAGAGGAGGTTCAGGCAGGGGAGGGGGGGGGGGGACAAAAACAAGACCAAAATGATAAGGGCATTAAATCTTTAACAAAGTTCTATAAAAAATATGCATTTGTTAGCTTGATCAAGTAATTGTCCAAATACATATTTGTATAAGACTATTTCCAGTATGTGCCATGTGAAAAGAAGTATTATAGCACATGGTTTGTTTGGCACTGGTGCAAAAAAAACTTTTGGAAATAACTCATATTCGTTAATGACAATTAAAACTTGCCTTAGACATGGTATTTTGACCTCTGTTTTTTAACTGACATCTGATAAACTGTTCTTTAAATTTTTGCTGAGATAGTTTTGTATAAGTAGACATTGGTAAGCCTATTTCCAAAACATTTTATATAAATACAAGTGTAAGCATGTGTACTGAAAGGCCTTTGTGAACAAGTGGTTTTGGGAAATTATTTTCAGTGATGACAAAACATGCCTTAGATATTCATTGTGGTTTCTTTTACCTCCATCATTCACTTGGCTAGGGGAGTAATCTAGATAGTGTACATTTATATGTTTTCACTCACAATTGAATAAAAACATCAACAGAAATCAGTTCTGTCCATTTTTGCCTATTATTCACTTGAAATAACTTCTCCTGATCAAGAGGGAATGTAAAAACGTTGATTTAAATGGCTGGAATCTACTTATATTTGGAGTGGAACAGAGCTGTTTGAATTACCTTGTCTATTGGTGACACTAAAGGGCATCTACAAAGTGCAGGTTTTAATGGCAGAACCTCACTTATGTGGCTGTTTGTTATCTGTCACAATGCTTTTACTGATAGGAATGTCTTCTGTCAAATAAAATATATTGCGTGTGGTGAAATAAAATGATCGTGCATTGCAGTTTATTACTGTATATGCGGCATATGCCTGCCAAATGTTACCATTTGATGTATTAATGTGAACAATAATTTCTGCATATCGTGGCCTCGAGGGTAAAATTATCAGACTGTGCACTATGGATCAATATAATTGTTTTATTAAAAAGGATTGATATTTCATGACCATGCATGGTTTAGCTTGATATTTCATGACCATGCATGGTTTAGCTTGATATTTCATGACCATGCATGGTTTAGCTTGATATTTCATGACCATGCATGGTTTAGCTTGATATTTCATGACCATGCATGGTTTAGCTTGATATTTCATGACCATGCATGGTTTAGCTTGATATTTCATGACCATGCATGGTTTAGCTTAAATTGTTAAACCCAAACCTTAACAATCACTAATTTTCATGTCAGTGTCCCAAAATCACAATTAATGGGTCATTGACCTAATTGCAATATAAAATTTACCAAAATGTACCAAATATCAAAGGCTTCAGGTTTGGTTTCTATAGATACTAAATGAGTTAGCAAACAGATAAATTTTTGAATTCCCTTGATCTTTTTCCAATGATAGCAAAAGGGATATAATCATTGCATGGTGGAGGATGTTAGGACACAAAACAGCCTTTTTCAAAGTTAAATCCAAAAGGACATGCAGATAAAAACTTGAAATTTTCTCATGGTTTTATGCAATCAGACCCTGCTTGCATTAACTCTCTGACATTTGCTTTCAATGCATGCAACATAATTATCTCTGTCCCTGAATTTGTTGTTTCATTCCAAACTTCATATTATTTTCAACAGTTATCATTGTCCAATGTATTCAAAAGCAGTATCCTTGCTTTAAACAGATATTTCAAGGTGAAATGATCCATTTAAACATATTTTTTGTCCATCTAACATGAGGTTTTGGAAATAAAAGACCTTGAGGTAGTGCTACAAACTGTTGTAATGTGATTTCAATATTCATTTTCACAGTAATTTCCATTTCTATAGGATTGAAAGCCCTCTGTTACAGTTTCAGGATATTTTATTTGCAAAACCAGGATTTGAGAAACTTACAACCATTATTAATTAATTGCTTCGTTATCCTATTGCCACACTAATTATTTTCTTTATATTTTAAAACTGAAAGGAAAAAGGGCATTGCCAGTCTAGCATCAGAGACATGGATAATTGATTTCAAGATAAAAAAGAAGTAAATTAATTCTACAGTGATCAGTGCCACCCATGCCAGTAGCAGTCACATGTGTTAGATAGACAATGAATAGTTTACTGTGTTCCAAATACCATAGCATGAGATTGTGTACCTGACTTGCATCTGATGGAATCGAAGTACAGTAGTCTGTAGTCAGTATAAATTGGTGGCCATTTTGAATGGTTTGGAGTAAGTGTTTGCTGATTTCGATTATTAATTAGCATATTATGGGATCACAGCCTTATATATTTTGCAGTGTGTACCCCTCTGGGTTACCAGAATCCCTGTCAGCTAGGTCAGTGCATATTCTCATGATACTGTTGTCATGTTGGTTACTCCATGAACAGTTTCTGAAAATGCTCTGATGCCCAAGTTCTGTTATAATAGTGGTTCCTCGAGGCCAATCTTCTTACCCTTGCAGTTGAAACTTACTTATTTTTTACTCGGCCACTCGATGGACGAGAGATTGACCAGCCTAATAAGGAGAAATCAATGGCCAAAATTGCATTATTGTATTAGCAAGACTTTTTGCACAGTACTAATTCAAAATATGGAAAATCCACAAACTTTTAAATTAGAATAAACATTGAATAAATAAGATGCCAAAGGAAGAATAAATGTTTAAGAGATTGGGCCAAATGGGAAGAAAGTTTTGTGAACTGAAGAGTTCAATGCTTTGTGGAAGCCTTATGTAGGTGATTATTTGCCCAGTTCTGATAGTTTCCAGATTGAATGCCTGGCCATTGCATGTTAATGAATTTTGTCTAAAGTGCGTAAAACTAGCTTTTGCCTAAGTCCATGCTGGAAATTATTGTACTGGATTAATTAAGGTGCAATGGGAGAATGTCCCCCTCCAAACATAATATTTACTGCATGCTTATGGCTACTTATTATTAGTTTTAGATTATGCAGTATACGGAAATACTGTAATTACATTGTCTACTTGCTTCATCATCTTGAAAGCAATCTTACATTTACCATGATTAGATGTTCAAGGTTAGCATGGCTGATTACAGTACAGTCTACCTCACAGCAATTATGTTTCCAAGTGCACTTTACAGATTGCAACATGCGTAAGTCATGCATATATAGCACTTCAAAATCTGAACCCTCTGATAGATGTAATTATGGTTTGCACTATGCATATAACATTCCAGTTTTACTTCCTTTCTGTTTATGTGCAGGAAGTAGAGCTGGAATTGGACATTCTAATATTGTATTCTCAAAGTGACACTTTTTGAACTCATAAGAATCTTTGAGGTTTTTGTACCCAAGGTAATTTTTTTTAATGCATAAGAATCTTTGAGATTTGTACCCAAGGTAATTGTTTTTAATGCATAAGAATCTTTGAGATGTTTGTACCCAAGGTGATATTTTTTAATGCATAAGAATCTTTGAGGTTTTTGTACCCAAGGTAATATTTTTTAATGCATAAGAATCTTTGAGGTTTTTGTACCCAAGATGATACTTTTTGAATTCATATGAATAATTGAGGTGTCTTGTATGAAAAGTGACACTTTTTGCATTTATAAGAATCTTGAGGTGTTTTGTACAAAAAGTGACAATTTTTGAATTCATAAGTTTCTATAACGACAGAGCTCGAAAAATGATACTTTCTGAATTCTGAAGATTGTTTTAGTGGTTATTTTGGATGAGCATAAAAATGATACTTTCTGAATTTTGAAGATTGTTTTAGTGGTTATTTTGGATGAGCATAAAAATGATACTTTCTGAATTCTGAAGATTGTTTTAGTCTTTATTTTGGATGAGCATATAAATTGTTATGTTTTACGAAATGGGGTGAACTTTATCTAGATCTATTGTTCACTCACTTTATATGAATGTGTTACCACCCTATACTGTTGGATCAAAATCTAGGCAGTACAATAAGATGTCCTTTATTATATTGACAGACAGAGGATAATTATCTTAAACATCATGATGTTCTTATTGTTGAGCTTAAAGTAATTAAAGCAATATTTCTCAACTAATGTACTGATTTAGCTTGCTAAACACCTTACACTCGCTGACATCCAATTAAGTTGTTCCTTTAAGCACATCTGTCACAGAAATTTACGCAGCTATAGCACTTCTTAGATACCCTGTGGTTACATTCGTTTTTTGTTTGAGCTCTATCGTTGAAACTTGGGTGATATTGGAAACATTGTATGTCATTGACTGATAATATTGGCAAAATCTATTGAATATTATTAATAATTCATCCTATTTCTTGTAGGGAAAACATTCTTTATTTACAGTTCATTATGTTGACAGGATTGTGGTATAAAAATTTGCATGTATTTGATTTATTATTTGTAAAATTTGAATATTGGTTGGGTGCAATAAATCGAAGCTTGTTTTTAATAGTGGATCAAACAACATTTATGAACTGTCTTGATTCATGCCAATGAAACTTAAGGAAGCAATTGTTGTTAACACAATATTAAGTTAGGTTGGAAATGTGTTATAGTAGTTTTGAAGTGAATACAGTTGCAAAGAATTTTATAATTTTTACTCCTTTTGTCAGCCATCTTGGCTTGCTGAACTGTCTCACATTGGCTCTCTGTGATGTTGTCACAAATCATATATGTTCTATCTGTACAGATTCTTAGAAAGTGTGCCTCCAAATCAACAACTGTTGTATATTAAACTGAATTCTGGTACCTTTTTTGTAATAATAAATGTATTATTAGACTGTCAGCATCATTCTGGAACTGCCAGTATCAATATTGACTTACACATCATTGGGATAAATTTTCTTCATTCTTTGATATATGCATGTAATTTTACTAGTATATTCCCTTTTAACATTTGTTTTCGAAATCTGAGACTGAGTTAACAAAAACAAATATCACCCGGTACAATTCTTGCATAATTACCGGTAATGTATGATCTTTTTCTTATGTTTATAAGCGCAAATAAAATAAGCCAAATTTCATCAAAAAACTTAAGTAAAGATGTAGAATATAATTACTTGGTAGATTGCTGAGCAAGCACATTGACTGATGTGTCCAAAGTGTTGACTGGAGGACCATGCAACATTTCCTTTGCACTGCTTGTATTCTGTGCAAATGGTCTGCACATAAATGGCATGGGCAAAAACTGGTTTCTAGAGTCTGCTTGGAAATGCACTGGATTGTTTCTGATTATCCTGACCAAAATACAGACAATCTTTATTCTTATTTGTCTGGTGTTTTTCTTGTTCAATACAATAAGATTGGGTGTAATTTCTAGCTCTTTGTATTGTGTGAGGGACATCTTTAGCATGGTGTGAGTTACACAATCTAATTAGACTGAAACTGTAGGCTGGCTTGTCAATTCTAGATGTCTGGACTTTTATTAGATGTCCAGTTAGTATTCTTCTTTTCTTATTCCTATTCAAAATGAATATTTACTTTTCCTGCAAACCTGTCTATCGGTTCACATTCCCCATTGTTAGCAAGTTTATCTGGTTTCAACATGTCTGCTAGGGTATATATTTTCTTGTGAAATTTGCTGTCAGAACCTTAAAATACCATTACCGTACAGCCTGGTTGTTGTATCTTCTGAAATTGTGTTGACTTATAACACTGTAGAACATACTGTCAAAGGTGTTATTTAATCTGGAAATTATCCGATTAATCCAGCTGAAAGTTGATGAACCTTCGTTTATATATTTCAGTACTGCCACCAAATTTTGTTTCTTTTCTTAATTCTTTCTCTTCAGTTGGGTATAGTTAAGTTTATTTCCTGCTAGATATATTACAGATTGGTACAAATATGGGTATTTCCGTCTAAACCTGCGGAACAACCATATACCGTTAACATCGTATTCAAATTGCATTTTATGAAAACAATTAAATACAGGATTTAACGTCGGACTGAACTTCAATGGATCTAAAATTGAATTTTGTTTGTACGGAGGGTAAAAACCCGTGTTTAGGGAAATATGGATTTTGTCTATTAAAATTATGGTTCAGTGTACATGGACTTCAAGGTTTTGAAGTATTAGTAGAGGGTTCAGAATTAAAGAAAAATCACTGTTGCAAATCTGTAAAAAAAAATATAAATGTCTCTAAAAATGTTGATGTGTGAAAAAGAAAACATATCTTCCACTTTACCAAATAAAATGAGACATTTAAATCAGGAAAACATGCATGTAGGTGGATTGTAAATAGAAGAATTATGCCAGGGTGGATGAAATAATATATTAACATATGGGTAGGGTTTTCATTCTATCACACTGAACAATTATGTATCTTTGCCTCTGGGACGCCTTACTGCTTTAAAGAGAGCATTATGGTTTACTCTGTGATTATAATGACTTCTTTATTCCTGAAAACTCTTTGAATATGTTACTGTTGTCTGTGTTATGATTTCGATGTCAGAATTCAGGGATGGGTTGTGTGATGGGTTACTATACCAAACAAGGGATGTATTCATGATCTTTTTAGCAATTTTTATGCTATCTCCTACTATTTATACTGATATTAATTGCTATTATTAATATTTATTTATAAGGGGCCAGAATTCTGAATTATTATTTTTTAAAGGGACTTTTAAAAGATAATTATCATCAGTTTTTTAAAGGGGCATTCTGGCATTCAAGATGATCATCAATTTTAAAAGGGGTTGGAATTCTAGATTATCGTCAATTTTAAAAGGGGCTGGAATTCAAGATTATCATCAGTTCTAAATGGGTGGAATGGCTAGATTGATATCAGTTTTAAAATGTGCTGGATTTGCTTATATTTTAGAGATTATCATCACTTTTGGAAAGGGGCTGAAAATGTTTATACTGTTCTCTCTCTATGATGCATTATATATAAAGCCCTCATACAGTATTAAACCTTTTCATTTACTTAGAAAGTAGGGGGAGGGGCTTTCTGGGGGATGCTAAATAAGTAATTTGTTTTCGCCTGACGAAATGCTGTACTGATTTGCTAGCTGTGAAAAGTATCTGGCTGACGGGGTAATGTTTTTTTTTCTTGGTGTACCATTTTTAGCTGCTTAATTTATGTCGCCTGCAGTGGAAAGAACTTCTGTGGGAACTCTAATTTAGTGAATGTGAAAGAACTTTGATGAAGCAAAACACTTCAGTTCAAAGCATAGCAAACAGATATCAAGGGTTTGTTATGCATGCAAATTATTTGATTTAAAACCTCTTGTATTTTGGCTTTTACATTATCTGTAATTCTTCAAGATTTTACGCTCTCAAATTTTGACACCTTTGAGTGAACAGTAAATGAGTTTCCATTCAACATCATCTCAGGATATTTTCTGAATATTATTTGTGTTCTTAATGACACTGTAGCACATATTTGTTAATTTTCATCTTTTCAGTTGACATTAAGATTTATTCATTTTCTATTACCCATTCTGGTTTTTTCAGAAAATTGATTTGAGTGATGCACTGGTTTAGTTGGTCTAAACCCCTTATAGTACTTATTCTGACAGTTTTATGCAAGGCTGTTGAGTGGTTGAAATGAGAAGGTTTCCTTTGTGTATAGTGCGGTTTATTAGCTCCAAACTTATGAATATATTACCTGGACCATTACATTTCAAAATAGGTGCACCTTCTTACCTAAATTAGCATGGATTGGTTCTAAAAGTTCATCCACCTGTTCGCAGTCAATCTAACAGCTTTATATGACTATTTTGCATTTCTTCATTGTACCCTTCTTCTTGGCTTTTAGTTTTATTGTGTGTGCCTTACAGGTTACTGGGTGGTTAGGCCAATTATTAATCAATGAGTCCGGCCTTCCCAGAGCCGCTATTTCTCTCTCTAATAGCACTGAGGCAAAATCAGTATACGTTCACCATTCATATGGAATAGAATATATTTACATATATACCTCAGTCAGTCAGATAGCATAATTTTGTGGAAAGCATATGGAAACATAGAACAGACCATGTTGTAGATAGCTTGTGCTGATTTGTGATCTAAACAAAACATCACTGGTACTAAAATGCTCAATGGCTGTGTTTTGTTCCATTCCAAAGTAATAACAACAAACAAAGAGCTTGTATTACACCACTTAACATCATAATGCAAGATTTCACCTGTCTACAAAGCATCTACATAGCATGCTGATGTCTGATAAAAGTTTATCTTACACATTTTATGAATAGGTATCTCTTTTGATAGATAATCATAATTTTATTGTGCAGGTAAATATTACATTAAATGCACCCTGTTGTATTAGCCACTGTCGATGAATAATATCACTTCAAGACTTTTGTTTAATGGATTATCATAATTCAATTCATAAATGTTCTGTTAAATGTATCCCGCCATATAATAAGCCATTGTAATTTGTAGATATAAATCATATCACTTAAAGACTTTTGATTTATGATCATAAAGCATTGTGCTGGTAAATGTTTTATCAAATGCATGCTGTCATATAAGCCATAATGCACCTTGTTGATGAAAAATATCACTTTTTGATAAGTGGATAATCATTATTCATTTTGTTGGTACCGTGTATGGTCTAATAAATGCACCCAGTTATTTCGGTTTTGAAGAGTGAATAAAAACTTACCTCTTGTTTCTAAATTTTGAAGGATATTGTAGTTTTACAAGGCATTTTTATGAATTATACCATGTCTAGACATTTAATTGGATTTTAATTTGGATAGGCATGATTAACATGTTGTATGAGGTTGTACATGAAAACTTAAAGACCACCTCAATATTAAGACCACCTCAAAATTACAAACACAAATTTCAAGTCCAATTTCACCTTCTATATTAAGACCACCTTGATATGAATTCCATTTTTCTAGGGTCTCAAAGATGGTTTTATTATTGAGGTTTTACTGTATATACGAGGGTCCTGCAAAAAGTTCTGTCATTGGGTTCGGATTTCTTAAGTGCTACGTTTTATCAAAATTATTTTTATTACAAAACTTCAAAGTATTCCTCCTTTACCGAAACACATTTTTGTAAACTTTTTACCCAATCGCGAAAAGCAGATACATAGTCTTCTTTTGGTATCTGTTGGAGACACTGATAAATGGCGCTGCCAAGAGAACTTCTGGACTTATATTTCTTTCCAGAAAGCATTTTCTTAAGCCTTGGAAATAAAAAAAAGTCATAAGGACTCAGGTCAGGTGAATAAGGCGGATGGTTTACAACTTCTACCTTTTCAGAAGCCAAAAAAGACTTAACAACCTCGCACTTGTGAGAGGAGGCGTTGTCGTGTATAAAATGGACTCCTGACCATCCTTTGCTTGGACGTTTCTTATTGCAAAACTCTTTCACTTTCTTCAGTACAGAGTTATTGTAGAATCGTCCAGTTACTGTATGACCAGATGGACAAGGCAATATATCTTTCACCGACAATCGCGCATTCGGTTCGACCACAACTTTTACAGCAGCGATGTTTGCCTTGGTTACAGAGGTCTTAGGCCTACCAGAATGGGTATCATCTTCGACAGATAATTTCCAAGCTTTAAAAGCTTTAACCCACCTAACAACTGTGCGCATCGAAATGGCATGAGGTCCATATATACCACACAATTCATCAAATATCTATATCAAGCTTAATGCGGCATTTAATATAGCTACGAATTTCAGTCTTTTCGTCCATTTTACAATGTGAAAAGTAAATTGGTCAGTGTATATGACTGCATGTATTTCAATTTGAAATAACTC
Source organism: Mactromeris polynyma (assembly GCA_032209605.1). Classification (NCBI taxonomy): domain Eukaryota; kingdom Metazoa; phylum Mollusca; class Bivalvia; order Venerida; family Mactridae; genus Mactromeris; species Mactromeris polynyma. The sequence goes on along the minus strand of JASFXZ010000014.1, from coordinate 14,553,188 downwards.
GGTCATTTGAAAAGCAATTTGCACAAAATAAACGGATATCATTAGCTATTGGACACACCATTCATGTGCAATGAAACGTTTTAAAAAATACCTGGGATAAAACTACGGAAGCCCATTAGTGACAGAACTTTTTGCATGACCCTCGTACATGTAACCAAAGCTGTTTATGAAAGTTTATGTATCATTATCATTTACAACATGCATGCATTGATGTAAATTGTTTGTCTGATAGTATCAAAGCAGACATTAGTACTTGTGTACTATTTGTGCAGCAACATTCTGATGCCAACTTTTCTGTCACTGTTATGTAATGCATCATGCAATGTGAAAGTAAATACTGTGCTACTTTTTTAAGGCCATTATTAATTGTATGTGATAAACCTTGGTTGTGTCCTACTTTTCATTCTGACGTGTTTTATTATCATAAAAAATTGAAGAGGCCCAGGTGGCATGTCTGTTTCCTGAGAGTTATTTTTCAATTTTCAGGAAGTAAATAATCTTAGTATTTTAAATGAACAGATATTTCACGAATTATTTCGTAATGGCCTAGGTTGTGCAGTTTTACAGAAAGCGAATAAAACATTGGTAATATGCCATTGTGTCATTGTGGAGTGAAGCTCCTTTGTTGTCAAGGGGTTAAGGTGGTTATGGTTCCTGGCTTTAAATTACTTGCCCCTCACTGCTGCTCTGGTTCCAATTCCATCTGGTTGGGAGAATGTCTGGTTGGTTATGCAGGGTCAGTGGTTCTACCATGGTGTCTGTTTGCCTAGTGTCTTCATCCACCCTAATACCTGGAAGGAAAAGGCACTATGTGAACCTGGTTTTAGCCCCATCCAAACAAAAAAAAACAGCAAACAAAGGTGGAGTGCAGTGTACTCCTATTAACTGACATTTTGTAGCATGACTATTCATGTAGCTATGATCATATACAGACTGACCTAGTGCTCTGATATTCATTTGTGATGCATTTGTCAAACAATCATTATGTGAGTTACTGTTTGTCTAGATTTGTTTGATGTGTTAAAAAACTTGGTCTGATCTAAACCTCCAAGGTGGTTATTTTTGCCACTGACCATTTCAAGGCAGTTCTCCTATTTTCACAAATCATCTATCCTAGTTTATGTCCTGTGTCCCTTTTTAATTGGTTACATATATGCAGTACATACTTCTATATCCCATGTCATGTGCTCTGGAATAGCTGAGCACTTGTTCCAGCTTGGCTTCCTTATCCATTTTTGTCGATCTTCAAGTAATATGTACTTAGAAAACATTTCTGAATGTACTACTTTTCTGGTTGAATTACTGAGGGTCAAACTCACAACCTTCGGATCAGGAGTTTAAGGCGCCCTATACATTGATCACCGCGCCTGTCCTATTTGTATGTGCCTCCTCCCTTTTGGAAATACTGATTAGTGACTTGCAGTTTTCACTTTTTTGCATTGTAGTCAAAATCTCTGTCAAATAAGCTATCTCAGTCATATGATATACTTCTTTTTCTAAAATGGGTAGGTGTTTTATGTGATGTTTTTCAATCTGTAATTGTAATGTAGTTGAGATATTTTTTCTCTAGTCTGTCAAAACCAGTCAACACGATAGACTGAAAATAGGTCATAATTGCAGGAATATATTTCTAATTATGGTTTGCGGTTACTGAAGTCTCAGACACTAATCAATATGCAAATCAAAGCAGTAAATTTGGCAGCCTAAATGTCACAGGCTGTCTGTCAGTTTTTGAACAGACAATGAAGGAGGAGGTTTCATAGGGAATATGTTCAGATTGAACACATTTCATTCATTTTGTTAAACAAAATTGTTAAACTTGTCTAATCCAATCTCAAAATCTTTCTTCTGAAAAACAATCCTGTACTAATAAGGTCTATGGCATATTTGTCGTTGTCATTTTCTTTAAGCAGCAATTTTATTGTGCTCAGATACATAAAAGGCAATTGAAAATCAGGCATCTGTGTTATTACAAGCTGATATTTTAATAGATTGAAATATCTTTTATTGTCATGGAAATATATATTACCATTGCACCTTTTATTAACTTGAAATACAATTTAATAAGATATTTTCAATACTTGTATGATTTCTTTAAGTTTTCCTCATGCGCCTTAAAGCAACAGCAGCTCACCAGCCACAATAGGAGCAGCGTGCAATTCTGAAGACTGTTGGGACAGAGCTGCTGTAATAGTTAGCTTCGAAATGCCTCACAACCATTGACAATTCACGGCAACAGACAACCCTAGGCTTATCTCAGTTTTATTGTATCTGTACTTGAAGTTATTTCCCAAATTAGTGGTTATTACAACCATGCAGGTTATTAAATGTGTCTGAATATAAAGCTATTCACTGAAGATATTCGATAAAACATACCTGATTGGATGCTAGCAATCTGGTGTTGGTAGTAATTTTATCAGTCAATGCATTTATGTAAGTGGCAGAAAGTAACTACCAAGGCAATTTGAGATTTTGAAAGCAATTTTATCTCTGGAGATATCAAGTTTTTTTGTAAACAGAGATAGTTTATCAGATTGTATTTAAACCTGATAGCGAGAAAGCATTGTAATGCTTAGTTTAATGGCTTACTCATATACACTTCCTGGTATGTCACTGTGAGTTTTGCTGTTTTATACATAGATTGGGATGTGCCTGTCATGGTATAAACGCAGTTAAATCCAGGTTAAGCAGCCCCCCATTATGATCCACTATACTACTGCTGATGTCTAATGAAAACATTTTATGTCTGAGGAAAACTGTCATAGTTATTCAATTCATACTTGATTTCTTGTATTAGAATTTGTTATAACCACCTGTCTTACCCAGGTCGTATTATGCCTTCATATAGTGCATCTACAATATATGTAACTCTGTTGGTCATGACTGTTATATTATGGTTCTCAAGAACAAGAAGAAAGACAGATAGGAAAGGAAAAAAATAGCATCTAAAAGGGTGCACACTAAAAATAAACTTTGGAACTACTTTTCGCGTAGTAATTAGGACGATGTGGATGTTTTTGACATGTTACCGGCTTTCATTCTGTTTTGCGTTTTGAAAACGGGAACCAATTATTGTATGCCTCTCAAAATTGCCACTACTATAGATGGTACCTGAGCGGTACTGTCCAAAAACAGAAACATTCAGAAGTTGGTCAGTTACAGTGCCTCTTTAAGTAACTGTATGTGTGTTCTCCCCAGCTTGCCTGGCACCACTAGGGACATGTCCGTGCCAGCACAGCTCTATAGTCTGTCTCATCATTAGCACCTGGGGGTGCAATTAAGCTTGGAATGTTACTAATAGGGAGGGGGCCTGTCTTCCTGTGGAGAGCTCCAGAGTTTGTCCTACATAGTGTCAGTGCAACTTTACACACTACCCCATCCCTGTTGCATTTATTAACCATGAAAGCATGAATATATTACCTGGTCAATACAGTTCTATAGTATGTTGTTTGAGTTGTAATGTTTTTCTGCATGTCTGATAGAAAAAAGCTGCAATTGTGTTAAACACAACAGATGTAGAACTTTTACACAGGAGTGCATATTTGTTTCATAAATGCTGATTGAAATGAAAACTTGAAAATGATATCAAACCTTAATTGACATCCTGAAGCAGATTTGTATACCTGTTTGGGCTCAATCTTACTGTGCTACAGAAACATTTCAAACAATAATTGACAAACTCATATTGTTGATCATTGTAAATACCAATAATATGCTGCTTCGAATTTACTTTTTCCTTTAAAAGTTGAGAAAGATCGAGGAGCATGTAAGGCAAATGTTAGATACATATTGCATTCACAAACATAGGAAGTTTCACAAAATAATTTATTTAATTGCCTAGTGGCTGAAAACCAAATTTACCTTACTTAAAAGACTAAACACAAAAACAGTTCTATCAACAAGTGGCAAGCCAGTTTTCCTCTCAAATTTAAAGCAATACAATTAGGCAGTGGTATTTGGTGACCAATCAAGGGTTTCTAATTTGTAGGAATGTGAGAAAATGATTGACATTGATTAGATCCAGTGAACGTGGCAGTACGGTCAGGATCAACGAATAATCAGTCATTAATGACAACAGAAAATACATCATTTGTTTACCATAGTCCAGACGAAATCATTTCATGGAAGTTGTTAAAATTCCTATGTCAAAATGCTCTTGGACTGAAGTTCAGTGGTTATTAAATATCTCAAGTTAACAATGGCATGATCATCATGTTGCCTTTGTTAATCACATGACCTATGCCTATTTTTGGTTACATTTGACTAATGGTAACATGAATTTTAGCAAATTTCTTCTCTCTTGCCATAGGATGCCTGATTTTTATCACATGATTGATCACCTGATCTGAAGCTTTCATTTTGGTTTCAGAATCAGTATTATAATTAATTAAGACCAGTTTTAATATCCTTTAGTACATTCATTTCACTGTCTTCTGTGTGATTCATTTCGTGATGTCCCTTTGACAAAATGTTTAAACACAATCCCCAGGTTTCAAGGGGTTTTATGAAGTACCCTTTTAGAAATTTCAGCCTAATGTATTATGCAGTCTCAACAGGCCTTTCGAAATCAGACTTATCAGGAAATCAGCTCCTCTGTGTTTAGGCTTGTTATGATAGATGGGTGCCTCTTTTTCTTTCCAAATACTGTTGTATTATTATTTGCAAGCTGCATCCATTCTGGCTCTGAAAGTACAATGAATAGAAAAAATATCACAGGTTTAACATCATGCAGCTCAGACTAATAAAAAGATCCCGGCTACTTAATTTGTGAAAGTCAAGTCAATTATTTGTTTGACAGACTGTCCTATATGAGCAGTATTCTTGCAGCTTGCTGTGATAACTTGTCCAGTATCAATGTGTTGTGGCAATCTGTGTTTGTAGTAATGCAACTGTTAGTATACATGTTTCCACACTGTTTGTGTGTGTTTCTTTCAAGTTCAGCAGCACATGTCTCTTGCAATGTGCAGGGCCACTCCAAAAGTACAGCAAGACATGGAACGTGTACATAACATTCATGTAAATATTTATAAAGAGACATAAGACAAGATGGGTGCAAGTAGGGGTACTGCATTGGAACAGTCAGTGGCAAAATCTGTGACCAATGGAGGTCAAAATTGAAAATCCAACCTGAAGCCTGGGAAGATGATGAAATTGTGTGAAAGCATAATTTTCAGCGGTGTTGATTGAAAGCATCTTCTTGCTGTTGCTAAGGAGACCATGGATATTATAAACTGGCCTTATGTTGGTATAGACCAACTTTTCTCAAAAATGAAATTAAAACAATAACATAATAACACCAATGGACGGTTGAATGCAAAACTGTACCATCTCCTTCTTTATTTATATACACATAGAACAATTTTGCATTCAGCTCACGTGTCATTTTAGTTCAGATTACAATTATACAAGTCAAAGTCAGGACGCTTTCAATATGGATACTTGGTGTTGTCACAATATATGTTTTTCTGTCTGTACATAAACTCTTACTCTTCTCAGTACAATTGTCTGAGATTTGTCATAATGAACGTGAATTTACTACACAAATCGTTTTTACATCCACCTCCATGTTGTCAAATTTAGACTAATATTTCAAACTATATCACTTGTCTCCGAGAAGATTCTCTGAGAGATTTTCCAATTTTTGGTCAATTTATTGTCTTCTGATTTAGTGATAAATTCAAGTGAACATGGCATTATTATGGAATTAGGAATTTTGATGTTTTTTGTCACGCAAACACCTGTAAAATGGATTTTGTACCGAGGATAATTAAGGTCTCTATGTTTAGCAACGTCCCTTAGGAATCCCTACAAGATGCTTTAAATGTCTTGAATCTGAGTTTTAGGTCAAGACTTTACCAACACTCCCTCCTCTTACTTCTATTTCTATTGCATTTTAGACACTGAACTCTTTTATTTTAAGGGCTTTATATCTCTGTAGTATAGGTATACATACTTGGGTATGCCTGCATGGCTGTGCCTAATGTATAGAAATCAAAATGGGAACAGGGGGCTTGTAATTTCATCCAAGCAACCAACCAATTCGAAGTAGTTTACCTTATAGTGAAAAAAAAATTGTAAGAACTTGGGGATCACGAATCATTGTCACTACATTATGTTTATATACTGTGCCACTACTCCAGTGCAAGACCCTTAAGGAGGTGCAGATTGCAGCTGGTGTTGAGAAGTCTTGCTGTAGAGAGGTTAAATTGGCAGTAAAATTGTCTCAGGTTTGAGAGATTGCACTGTATATTAAGTTTGGCCTAATGTACATGCTTTGGCACCAAACATGGGGCTGGGCAAGAACTGAAAAGCAGGAAAAAACTAAGATTACAGAGTACTAAGATTGCCTACTTGCATGTAGGTAATTATTTGTATATTAGGATGACACCAATCCCCCAGTCTGTATTGTATCTAGTTTTACATCTGTATGCTTCACTATTTTCCCTGTTGTTGTTTTAATTTATTTCTAAAATTTTGAAATATCTTTCTATTTTCAGATCGAAAATTTGTGATTGCTAATGCTCAGATAGAAACAAACCCAATTATATTCTGTAATGATGGATTTTGTGAACTTAGTGGATATTCACGTGCAGAGGTCATGCAAAAGACGTGCGTCTGTGATTTCATGCATGGCCCTCTCACAAGTGCTATGGCAATGTTACAGATTAAGGATGCTTTACAAGGTTCGGAAGAAAAACAGGTGGAAATACTTTATTACAAAAAAGATGGTGAGTACTTTTGGGTGATTTTGTTCATTTTGAAAGTTTTTGTTTTTGCTGGTGTTTTATGCCAATTTAAAGATAATATTCCTGCCATGTTCCTGCTGTTGTCTCATACATCTCTCTCGTCATTCCTGCCTTATGACATTGTTCTAGACATTGTTTTGTATGGTTTTAAGTGCAGGGCACTCTCTAAGACACTGCTCTTGGGGACACCGGTGTCCTGATATAGCTGCTGAAGAGAGAATTTGTGTTTTCAATAGATGAAAAGGGGAAGTTTGAGCATTTTAACTTATATGACTTATATTTTACCTCTATGCCTTTTTTAATCAATGACAAATATGAGATATTCTGATATATATGAAAGAAATGTGGATCAAGCCTAACTTTATTTCTCTTTCGTGAGGGGAATTTTCAGCAAAACTAATGAAAAACAACTATTTTAGTAGGAGAATGGTACCCATAAACACTACTGAAAGTGGCACAATTCAAGTCATATTGCAACTGATCAGGTTTTGTCCTAATAAACCCAGACATCATAACAGTGGACTACTAGTGTACTAGTGTGGCTAATCCTTGGTTCTCCCTTTGTTCTTTGCAAGAGCTTTCTGATAGAATGACATCAAAGGAAACCTACTGTTCCTATAGCCACCTATGTATGTGTTTGTAAGCACAACATGTCCCATTGATCATTATAATATTTGCTCCAGTGGTTGCATCCAGGCACTCTAGTAAAACCTTGACCAAGCAAGTTGTGAATGCCTTCCCTACAGGGAAAATTTTACTCATGGTGTGTCTTGTGTTTGCTGTTTATATTTGTTCTGTCTTTTGGAATTGGATTTATTCCCATTACAATTGGGTTTGGTATGAATTGAATAAATTAATTTCAAGGCTGTCTAATTGGCTCAGTGAGCTGTAGATGTCAATTTCAAGGGTGTCTATTTGGCATAGTCAATTGTAGATTGAAATATTTCTGCTTTCCTGACGGACCCTCATATTTGACCCTCAACACAATGTTTTTATGGCTTTAAAAAACATACCCCAGAAAAAATTATCCAAAAATATAGTAATATTTTAACTTAAAGTTGCAAACTATATCCAAGATAAAAAGTAACTTTAAATCAATAGGACAATAAACTCTAATCTGGTTGACCTGCATAAGAAGTATAATTGCATTTTAACTTATGTCTGCCTAGAAGCATTACCTAGAGTATGTATTTTTTCTTGAGAACTATTACAAACAAGCAGAGCCAATGGTCAGCCAATGAAAACATGTATTCTGAACTAATCTTGAATTGACAGGATCAACTTATATTTTTTCGGCACAGCATTTCTAACATTTTTTGCTTTTTGCATATATCAGTGTTGTGTACATCAATAAAATCTTACATTAACCACCTGAAGGCAATTTCTCTTCAACCAACATTGTTTGTAACATTAGGACGCGGATTGGTTAACGTTTCGATAAAGGGTACGTTACCTTACCGAAATCCACTAAATTTTCCTTTTCGGATCTGTCAGTGACCAGCAATCATAACATCTCGTAACATTTTTATGTTGCTCAACAAATCTTAACCTTCAAATTGCGCCGACCATCTTTTTTCAAGATATTTGTTGTTCAGCCTGTAACTGAAAACAAACACATTTGTAGGCCTTATTGAAACCCTTTAGAAATTTAAGAACAGTTATATTTTCATAAAAAATAATAATATTTTGTTGTATAATTCATTGCTGGTATCGGAACTTTTGCTTGCTTCAATTCACGGACTTCAAAGTAATTATTAAGTTAGAAATGTTATGTTGTTGAAAGTATTTTCATGTTATTTTGAAATTAGTTTGTCAAATGTTTCTCATAGCAAATTGCTTGAAAAAACAAATTGCATTAAGATTTTAAACGAATTTATTAAGTTTGTATTCCTTGTATCTAGCAAATTTTGAAAGAGTAAAAATGGAAAGTAAAAATTAGCTAGACCATGTTGAAATAGATATGGATTGGAGTGAGTCTTATCTTGTCTGGAATCTGGTGAAGTGTTGATTATACAATTCCGTTTTTATGAACATTTTCTTAGAAATGGAGGTGTGATCAAGGTCACAGGATTTGTTGCTTAGCACTGAAGGCTTTTTTACGATTTCTGTGATCTTTATTCCATTATCTCCTCATTTTCCTTAATGGAACGATCCATCCTAAAGATGTTACTCAGTACATTTTGGGTTTACAGGGTGTTGGAATTGGAAGGACCTTGGAAAACTTCACATGTTCTATGATGAATTTAGCTACAGATTATAATAAGGTTTAATCGGTCATCATAATTATAGGATGTAACATTGTGTTTTAAAAAATGTTAAAAAGATTGTAAAAATATGTTTTCGTCTTCCTAAATGTTTTATTAAATTGTAATAATTGACATTTCAAGATTAAAATTTCAAGCCTTATTACTAAAGGATGCTGGGATTGTGTGCCCTGCTTGTACAGATTGTTGCCCCCCCCCCCCCCCCCCAATGTTATTTTCTGTTCTGCTTTGATACCTCAATTTCTTATCCTATCAAATTCCTTGAAGCATTCATGTAAAAGTCCAACTACAGGCATGTAGCTAAGAGAACATCGACATTACTTAATTTGATGCCTCTAAGGCAGCTACATTATAATCACTAGGGGTAGTTAAGAGCCTCCCTTTAGAAAATTTGAGATATTTGTCAGTAAATTAGAGCATGCTATATGTATGTTGAGACAAAACAATGGTTCTTTACTACAACATCATGTTGGACTGGCATTAATTCATCACACAGTAATGCGACTGGGTAACAGGCAGCTTTGTGCCTTATTTATCTGTTTCATAGAATGTGTCTTAAACTATCTTACTATTAATGTCATTTTTAAATCTTTAAATTCTACAAAGTAATTACTTTTTTGCTTGAATGATTGATTCTTTAAAATCTAGTATCAAGGTTGCTAAGACCTTTTAGAAACAACTGCTGTAATGTAATGATCTTAAAGCTCTCATCTTTTTCCTGGTTTAGAAACTTGTTTTTTATGTAAATGCCTTAGCTCAATACTCACGACTCATTTAGCTTTATTGATGTGCCTAAGAAGTTTTTTCTAGTTAAAACTAGAAGTCCTACTGATGGTAGCAAAGGTGGTTTCTTTTAAATGAAGAATTGTTTTAAATGACTGTTTCACTCGGAATTATGGAAGAGAGAGAATGAATTGCTACAGGGAATGCCACATACATAATACAGTGCCTTCACGCATAGACCTCTGGGAAAAACAACAATCCATAAAACATAAGGCACTTGAGGAGGTTCAAGGGTTCATACCTACGGGAAGAGAGGCGCAAGGAATGGCCTGGTCCACCATAAGGAATTTCTAGAAGAACCAAAGAGGACAAACAGTGAAGGAGTCTTCAATCGAAATAAAACCAGGAAGTTGTCAAACACCAGGAAGTTGTCAAACGGTGCTTGAGTAGTTGTGGTTGCTGTCTTCAAATCACTTTCTCCTCATCACCGTGGTTTCACCTGCATGAAACTGGTTGTTTATATGTGATTTAAGCCCCATTGCATACATTTTAATGAGTTGTCACATAGAGAGTAGACAAGTTCAACTGTGTATTGTATATGCACTGCCAGAAAGGGAAAGGTTGTCATCCTGGCTTAGAACATGTGAATCTCATGGCTATTGTCCATATTTATAGACAATTAAAATGGATGAAATTCTGGATGGACTGATCAAGTGTGCTTGGTCTAATTGCACAAAAGTAAGCACAGTAATGCTGTTATGTGCAGTAGTCAGCTGACCTAACTGGTGTGTTCCTTACATACCTAATTTAAGAACTTCTTCTGCCATCATCTGACAACTTTCCAACATGAATCAGAGGTGCAGGACACATGACTTGGGGTGTATTATGATATCTTCATCCGATTGTCGTGGAGGATCGGCAGTGGTCCATTGCTCTACCAACTGAGTTATCTTGATGGGATTTATCCAGTTATACTTACAGTGCATGTATGAAGACAATTTTTTCTCAAACCACTAGAAGCATTTGTTGTACAATTTGAAATTCTTGTTTGTATGGGCATGTAGAGTCACGTTTCATAGTTTCTCAACGTTTTTTTCTAAGACGCTTTATTAATACAAACCCTGTGTGCATAGAATTCACGAGCCGTCAATACTCTGTAATTATTCCCAACCTCTCCAAGCCATTGGAAGGCCGAGAAGATTGCGAAGAAAAAAACTAATTATTATTCTGTCACTCTATTAATGTCACTGAATGAATGTAATAACTTTCATCATATAGAAAGTACAAATTACTTTGTATATGCAATATTGTCTGAATGAATAATGCATGTTATTGAACAATATTGTCTCTTATATTGTTATAAAGTGTCTTAGGGAAGTGTGCTTGGTTTATAGATTTGGCAGGATCACTAATTTGGTGGTTCGATCATTCTAAGCCCAGATTTTACTTACAAATTGTCCAAATATATTATCAGAACCAGCTTGTCGTCACCCAGGGCACCTGGCATTCATTGACTACTGAGCAGATAAATCAAGTCTAGGGCATAAAACAGTCATGGCATCCATGGCTCTAATGAAGGTAACAAAAACATAACAACTGGGCATCTTGCAGCTGTAAGTTGGATTGTGAAATGCGGATATAGTCTTTGGTTTGATGTTCCTTGCATTCTGGAAAAAACCTGATAGATGAGTCATTGACATGATACACTTAGCATCCATGGGATAGATTGCCTGATGTTTTGAATCATTTACATGAGCCCCAGTGGACACCCACAGGATAGATTAAGTGACAAAATCATTGTCATATATGGGAGGATTATGATTACAGGTGTCAAACCTTTGGCATGTGGCACTTTACATTGACATACTAGACATGAATTATAGACAATTGCGTCAAATCTTTAGTATGTGACCCTGGGGATCCATGGGGTCGATTGATTGATGAAGTGAAGTGTCCTATATAAGGCTCTACATCTATCTGTGAGATATAGGTTGACAAATTTGATAAACCTTTGGTACTTGACTCTTCATGTACTTTAAACTTGAATGTAGACTGTTGCACATTGTTAGTTCTATCAATATCAGTGCTTGAATATAGAGAGCTGCACATTGTTAGTTCTTTCGGTATCGGTGCTTGAATGTAGAGTGCTGCACATTGTTAGTTCTTTCGGTATTGGTGCTTGAATGTAGAGTGCTGCACATTGTTAGTTCTTTCGGTATTGGTGCTTGAATGTAGAGTGCTGCACATTGTTAGTTCTTTCGGGATCAGTGCTTGAATATAGGGAGCTGCACATTGTTAGTTCTATCGGTATCGGTGCTTGAATGTAGAGTGCTGCACATTGTTAGTTCTTTCGGTATCGGTGCTTGAATGTAGAGTGCTGCACATTGTTAGTTCTTTCGGTATTGGTGCTTGAATGTAGAGTGCTGCACATTGTTAGTTCTATCGGTATCGGTGCTTGAATGTAGAGTGCTGCACATTGTTAGTTCTTTCGGTATCGGTGCTTGAATGTAGAGTGCTGCACATTGTTAGTTCTTTCGGTATTGGTGCTTGAATGTAGAGTGCTGCACATTGTTAGTTCTTTCGGTATTGGTGCTTGAATGTAGAGTGCTGCACATTGTTAGTTCTGTCAGTATCAGTGCTTGAATATAGAGAGCTGCACTTTGTTAGTTCTTTCGGTATCGGTGCTTGAATGTAGAGTGCTGCACATTGTTAGTTCTTTCGGTATTGGTGCTTGAATGTAGAGTGCTGCACATTGTTAGTTCTTTCGGTATTGGTGCTTGAATGTAGAGTGCTGCACATTGTTAGTTCTATTGGTATCGGTGCTTTTGAGATGTAATGGTGCGTTTTATTCCCATGTTTCTCATTATAACTATGGCACACTGATTCAAGATTTATTGTGTTTTGTGTTTTGCTTGACATTATGTGTCCTTATATGTCTTAAGTGCTGTGTGACGGATGTAAAAATTCGCCCCTTACTTCGTCCAAAGTGTAGTTAACCGTAATCAACTTTATATAAGTTAAATTTACATGAAAATGACGTTAGGTCGCTGTGGTGAAGTGGTTAGAATAACGGACCGGCAATCCGTAGACCCGGGTTCAAATCCCAGTAGTGCCATTGACCGGCTCCTCAAAACTGACTTTATTACATTCTAGTCTAATGTTGACCGTTTCTCGACAGGCTGTATCGTTATTCTTATCACATGTGCCAATAATGCACAATAATTCATTTGACGTGCATGTTGACTTTGAGAACAACCACGATCTGTTTGAATTCCTACTATCAGTATTAATGTTTATACACTTTGTGACAAATTTGATCGAAATTGACTGTACAAGAACTGACATACATTACAGACTAATCAAGTTACTTGATGCATTACGTTTGCACAAACTGTGTGTAGTATATCATCTTTGGATAACTTGAAAATATTAGTTAATTATATCATGCTTCAAGAATTGTGAGTTAGAAATATTGGTCATATATCAATATTCTGATTGTTTTTCACTTAATTTAGTATAATTATAGCCAAGTTTGCCCTGCCTATGATATTTAAAATTCCTTCAGATGTGATGATCATTGATTTGCTAGTAGGTGTGGTGCTGATTTTTTTTACACTGACTGGCCAATTTTCCATATACATAAATTGAGATATTTGCAGCTTGATTGAAGGCAGATTTCTAGGAAACAACTTATTTCCCTGTCCAGTGTGCAGTAATTCAAAATGGAAAGATGTGATGTGTTATATGGTATGGAAACTGTGAGAAAAGTGGAAAATTAGAGGAGATGGTGTTTTTGTTATTTTTTCTGTCTGTGGTAAAAATTGGTCTGCACTGAAGTGGTATTTGATTTTCTTTAGGCCATTACTTTTGAGATATCCCCTTAAAGAAAGAAAGCAAGCAATCATGAATTTTGGTATTCCCTGGTAAAACATGGGCTGCTTATAATTTCAATAACTGTTGGATTTCTGTCAGTTTTCTTTGTAGGTAAGTGAAAGGGGTGTAACTAATTCTTGAAGTAGCAGGAACATCCCCAAAAGTAGGCAGGAGTCTGTGGGGTACTCCCCTTCATTATGATCATTCATACAAGAAAAGTAGCCAGGAGTCTTGGGGTACTCCCCTTCGTTATGATCATTCATACAAGAAAACTAGCCAGGTGATGATGCTCAAATTACAGGGTAATTTTACCAGCTCCCGGCTCTTAATGACACCCCTGGTTAAGTACCTGTATTGGTCTTGTAACCTGAGTTTACTGAACTACAGGGGAGATTTTCTTGTTACTCTGTCCATGTAATAGAATAAGTGCACCCAGAAACAAGGTTTAAACCTCCAGATAAAAATGCCACAGATTATTCCAAGGCGGCACTTCAACTATCTTCACCCGTCATTCATATTTGTCTTGAGTTCCCTTTTGTCTAACCCTGTCGTAACTGATTTGAACATGTGTGGATATTTTTTTCATGTCTCCTTGTGCATTTGGGATAGCCGTGCCATTTGGAAGTGGCATCCTCGACTTCATCATTTAGTTTTAGATGAATAGGAAATACATGTACACCAGTTGTCAAAATGTTCATCTTGCCATGAAAAGTCATATTTGCCCATTTGCATGGATGGCTGTCAATCTGTACATGTTTTGCTATGAACTATTGAGGGTCATTTAATAATTTAATAATTTACTTTTGGTTGATATAACTGATACTGTCTTTTAATTCTGTTTTAAAGTTTCCCATTTTACCTCAGCTAAGAACATTTTGAAGCTTAATTACTGTTTTAGTAATGAGTATAGTTGTCATCTTAAGAATGCTTCAGGACGTCAACTTTTTACCTCCATTCAATTATCTACCGTGTAAAAGTTAAAACAAACTTACCATAATTATGTGATATGTAAATGTCAGTGTATTATTAGCAAGAATGAAAATCAGCTGATCTTCATTGAAAAGATTAAAAAAATACTAGAAAGTAATAATCAGACTTGCATTGGAGACAAATTGGTTCTTTTGCCATGGAAACTGTTCTCCTGTGGCTGGTAGATGGGTGAGCTCAGTGCTTATTTTTCTAACAACTAAATTCATTGAGATATACTTGTATAATATTATGTCAAGTGCATGTTAGGACATCAAGGTCATGAGTAGCATGAGGTTTGTCATTATCTAAGATCATTTAGTACAACTTACATTGTGATAAAAAATACATTGATAGGTTAAATTCCCCTGATCTTATAAAATTACGCTAGTAAAAGGCATTTCAGTTTTGAGTAGAGGAAATTGGCTGGGGAAGACTTGCTCTCTCGTTGAATAAACATCTATTACTTAAGTTATCCTCAGCAGTTTTGAATTCTTCAGAGATTTTTGTCCACTGCCTGAAATGGCAGTTGTTTAAATTGGTTCTTCTTCTGTACTTGAGCCTTTTTGAGAGTTAAACCAGCATAGTAATTTAATATTCACCCATAGAAAGACACATTGGGTCAATGATACTGAACCATAAGTGCTATAGATATGTCTTCTAGCTGTGGAAATGTCCTCTATATAATCGGGGGATGTCCTCAAACCAGCAATGGAGTGTCCATGATCTAGTTACTCTCCTGTAATCAAGAGAATTGTTCTCTGACATCCTGATAGATGTCCTCAGATCTAGAAATGAAGGAGATGTCCTCCCAGCTACCAAGGAAATGTTCTCTAACAACTACAGAGGTTTCCTAAAGCCACTAGGGAGATAGATGTACTCTAGAAACCACATAAATGTCCTTTATGCAATCAGGAAATTCTATCAGCAACCCGAGATGTTTCCTCTGACAAAATCAGAGACCTCCCGCACCAGGGAAAGTTCCACCATCAACCAGGAATATATACTCTAGCAACCTTGGAGACCTCCTCCAGCACCAGGGGAAATTCCACCATCAACCAGGAATATATACTCTAGCAACCTTGGAGACCTCCTCCAGCACCAGGGGAAATTCCACCATCAGCCAGGGATATATACTCTAGCAACCTTGGAGACCTCCTCCAGCACCAGGGGAAATTCCATCATCAACCAGGGATATATACTCTAGTAACCTTGGAGACCTCCTCCAGCACCAGGGAAAATTCCACCATCAACCAGGGATATATACTCTAGTAACCTTAGAGACCTCCTCCAGCACCAGGGAAAATTCTACCATCAACCAGGAATATATACTCCAGCAACCTTGGAGACCTCCTCCAGCACCAGGGGAAATTCTACCATCAACCAGGGATATATACTCCAGCAACCTTGGAGACCTCCTCCAGCACCAGGGAAAATTCCACCATCAACCAGGAATATATACTCTAGCAACCTTGGAGACCTCCTCCAGCACCAGGGGAAATTCTACCAGCACCCACAAATATCTCCTCTAGCGACCTTGGGGACCTCCTTCAGCACTAGGGATATATGCTCTAGCAACCAACATAAAAGTCATCTAGATTCAAAGATATATATGTATCCTCCTGAAGCAATAAGGCAAATGTCCTCTAGCTACCAGAGATATGTCCTCTAGCAACTAGGAGATGTTCTGTTGCAACCTGGGAAATGTCTCATAGCAATGTCCAATCCAAACATTGTTCTAATTGGTAAAACCTCTTAAAATGTTCTTTGGACGATATTTATTGTCTGGAAACATGCTTAAAAGGACGTGAACAAGCATTATGAGTTTTGTTTACTTGCGCCTTGTTTTAGCTGTGGTACAAATCATGAACTCGCTCTGCAGTGATTTTTTTGTCTACTATTGCCCCCATTATGTGTATTCCTGGAATCATTTTGTCTCTTTTGTGGAAACAATAAAACTTTTCTATCCACAAACATATTTTTTATTCATTTAGAAAATAAATTCACTTTTTATGTCCTTAATCACATCTGTGCCGAAAAAAATTGAGAATAGCATTAAAATGGACGAGATTTCCATGTTTTATGAATACCCAATGTTTTATAATGCTTGGTTTGTGATATATTAGACACTGGTATCTCATATTTTATTGATGGATCTTACATTTTCTCGTCAGAAATCCAATCGAACTGACAGCTGAATTATGATGCGGGAGTAAAATTGATAAATGCAAGAATTGTGCAAACGTTTTGTTCGGATATGAGCGTATTTCTGCATTCTTTGTAGACATTGTTCTGTTAATTCTATATTTCTGTGAATACAAAACATATTCATCTTATGTCTTCAGTAAGCCTGTGTCGTTTCCATGAATTATATTTATACCTACAACAAATCTCATCATTTTCCTGTCTTTCAGACTGAAGTATCTAATTGTATATCTTGTTCAGATTTCTTCCGTTTCTTGTGTTCATGTGTCAGCACTCGGGGGGAAAAATAAGCTTTAGTGCAGGGTTTTCCCTCAATTGTTTTAATAGGGGTTCCAGGACCCCCCCACTCAGTCATTTTGAGAGTCCCTGATAATTTTGTAGATTTCCACACTTTTATTATTGTCATCTTTTCTAGACAATTCCGCCATGACGAGAACTGAAAGTCTATTAATGGCCACTTTAATGTTAGATCATTAGTGTAATTAAACTGATACATTTAATTACCAAAAAGAACTGGAATAAGCACAAAGAATGTATCTGAAATGTGAATGGCACAGTTGTTTTTGCGGGTCCTGGTCAGTTGTAAATGTGAGTCCTAGGTCCAGAAAACCAGTGCCGGGAAATCCGTGTCGGTGTCTTATGATGTAAGCCTTAGTGAAGTTCAACCCCTTAAATCTCAAAATTGAATGTCCATGCAACTTCCTATGCACTGTATTGCAGCTACCCTACGAATTACCACTAACAACAATAAAATATGCCAAGGGGTCTTGGAGTTAGAGATGTTAGAGGATGCCATTAACTGCAAACTTGACTGACAGTGAAATGTCATTAAGGTATTTCAATGTGTGGATTATGATTTTTTAACACATGGTTATAGAGGTAATATCTCACGTCTTATATTCGGTAGAAAAGTTTTGAGACATTGCTTTATTACCTTATGCAAAAGAGAGAGGCACCAGGAAAGGCCACATTCACAAAATAGGGGCTCCCCGCACAGATCCAAAGTTTATGAAAAATGGTATGACACAGAATGTAACTGTAAAGTAACGGTTTTAGAGACATAACAATAAAACACAGAGAGAAACTTAGAATTCAAGATTTAGTTCTGCCACAAGTACTTTCCTTTCTGTATTAACTTCCTATATAGTTAGCAATATACTGGAGTTCCTTCATGGTTAATCATAAAATGGCTATTTGTTGTCTTTGCACTGCACAATGTACCGAGGTGAAAAATCTATAAAGTTCTTACTTCTTTTTGAAAATTGCGAAATAATTTGCACTAAGGATACATGTACTCTTTCTTCAATATAATCAAAATGCAGCTCCTTAATCTAGTAACAGGAGGCTTGTAGTATAGATTTCCCCATAATTGATGTGTCTGCATAAAAGCCTTTAAATGGCACTGTTTGAATGAAAATACATTTTTCTGTAAAGTTATTGGAAATTATGTTAAAAGATTGTCTGTTATCGATAACCCCTTGATTTGCTGTCAGTAGAAATATGTATTACTGGTGATAGGCTTTGTGTATTGAACTTAATGGAAGCACCTATAAAACCATTGGCATCTTTCGGGAATTTAACACTGGTAATACAGCAACTTAGGATTTATCAATATTTATAGGCTATCAAAAAGCCCGACTATGTGAGATCCTTGTCCAAAATTATGCTAACAGTTTCTGTACAGTGTACATGATGCAGTAGGAATGTAGTACACACCAAGTTAATGGGTTATTCATATTCAGGTGAGCATTATGGATGTGCGACACCATTATGGCCCCCTTGTTTCATCTCAAATTTTGTCTGCCAAAACATTTCATCTTCCAAAATTTTCAAGATCTTGGGTTTAAAATATTTACAATGATGAGTACAATCTTGTGATATGTAAGCAGCCTTTTTTGTTGGTGACATAAGGTCACCATGCACCAGTTAGTTGCTCAAAACCAATTTACCAAGTACATTTGTGCAAAATGTTCCAATAAGTTGCTTTAAAAGAGCTCACCCCTGCATACAAATGAGTCTTAAACACAGCAACAAGTATGTCTTTGACAAAATAAAATTATCCCAAAGTCTTTTGTCTTCTATCACTAAAAAATGTTCGAATTATGGGAGCTGTTACTTACTTTTGGAAGAGTACTGGTTGGCAATACTATTGAAGAAACGTGTAATTGAAAAAAAGTAAGCGTCTCATTTTCTTTGGTCACATTTCCAATCTTTGGCATTGTCAGTTTCAACCTTGGAATCAATCTTTATACAGCAATATAAACCAGTTTGGTTAGTTTTATTCAGTGAATACATATTGTCATGGGAAGGTTGTAAAAGATTGACAATATGTTCTCTAGCTGAACTTCCTGTAACAACAAAATGTAAGTAAAACATTCCTATGTCAGGAGGTCTCACTTTATTGAATTGTCATTAATATATCAGCCTGATTTACATTGTCATGATAGCCACTTATTGCATTGATTTTTTTCTTCAGTAAAGCCTCCTTGTGTAGAACTCGCTACAATTCAAATCAACATTTATTTGAATACAAATTCTTGTTATGGCCAGATAGCTGCGTCAATGTGAATCCTTAAACAATCTGAATCTTTTAAATTGTTGAAATCATGATATAGTTTAAAGTCAAATCTGTGTTTTAAGTCCTGACCTCCATCGTAGTGATCATGCCTCGAAGTCAAATTTATGTCGAAGGCCTCCTCTAAATATCAGTCATTCTTTCATGCATATGCTCATGTTTTCAGTTGTAGTTCTTTTTGTCTTTCATATTTTGGCAATGGAGAGTAAACACTAAAAATTATTCTTGTCAAAAAATACTAGCCCAATTTTGATACAACTTCAGACAAATGTTCCTTTGGTGACCCTTGAGTGTTCAGGTTATTTCCTGCCCAGTTTCGGACTATTGTTGCCAGCTGTCTTGACTTGTCTTGTGATCTTTTCCATCCATTAATTCCCCCCACCTTCACTGTCCACTTTGATTCTCCTAGTTATTCGTAATGGTCTGCCAGGCCATTCCTTGTGCCTCTCTTCCTTTATGTATGTACCTTTTAACCTCCTCAAGTGCCTTATGTTTTATGGATTGCTGTTTTCCCGGAGGTCTGTGTGGGGAGGCACTGTCCTATGTATGTGGCATTCCCTGTAGTTACTTATTCTCTCTCTACCAAGATTGTTTGGATTTATATACAGTGGAAACTACCAAAGTCTTCTAGTCAAAAACTACTGGCTCATTGGCCCAATTTTGATAATTATATCAACGAAATGTTCCTTAAGTGATCTTCTACTGAGATGGTGAAAATTATTTGGATTCCTTGAAAAACATGGCCATCAGGGGGCCAGGCTACTTTTCTTATAGGTATATAGTTAAAACCTCAAAATCTAATTGTCAAAAACTACTGGCCCAATTTTGAAATAATTTCAAGCAGATGTTCCTTTGGTGACCCTCTGCCAAGATTTTTCAAATTTTGTGATTTAAAAAAAACATGGCTGCCAGGGGTTTGGTCATTTTCCTGATATGTGTGCATTGAAGTTATACATATAGTGCTTACTCTTAATATGCTCGAAATCAAAAATTTGCTAACTCATGTGAATCTTTTCTTCAACAAAATGTTGCACTCTGTGACGCAGGACCATAATACCAGAGTTTTCAGACACCTCTTGTTCTGATTATGAATTAATCATATTTGGCTCTTTTTGTTCCTACTTAAGGACCGTTGATCGGCCGTCTGCACTAAATTTCAAGAAAAGACGGAAAATTGCTTTCCCCCAACCAAAGGTTTACTGCTTTTATGTCACATGTCGAACCTTAATACTTGTGCCAAACTTTAAAAAACTAGGGACGAATGAATAAGTCAAGCATCATATAATATTATATTGTTATAATTTGTCATTTTTCTTGAGATTCCAAAATAAGAACACTAAATGCCTCTTTTGAAGCCAGAATCAGTGACCAGCATATGGATATTTACATTCTAAAACAGTTTAAGCTCTGATTTACTGGCAATATACCCAACACAAACTTTAAATCATTTCTCACAGTATCTAAAAAAGCATTCATACACTATCCATTAGCTAGATTTATATCTCTTGCTACTTCATCTAAATGCCATCTTACTGCTTTATATGACTAGTTTGTCTACTTCATGCAATAATACAGTTCTGCTGTTATTTAAAAATGACCAGATACTGTTTGAGACAAGAGATTATTTGCTGTCAGAAATGCCCAATAAACAACCTCTTGGTGGGGTACAAATTGACTTCTAGTATCAATACATGGAACTATTATACACCACAGATAAAAGAGAATCAGCCATGCTGGCAGAAAAATGGTCATCACACTGATAAATGGGAGATGTATAATGAGAATTTTGTGCTTTATTGATAAGGTTGGAAACTTGAGCCTGGTAACCTCTTTGACCTTGGCATTAAACAGTCTTAAAAGATGATAGTTTTTAGCTTACCAAACTAAACTGAATGTATAGCAAGAGAAAAAACATGAGTATGTCTTTGTATCAGATTGATTATGATGCTTTCATAGATTTTGAGCGTTTATTCTGTTCCTGTGCAGTATTTCAGCTGTACAACTGTCGGTTGACTTATTGTATGTTGGCCATTGCTCCTAGAAGGTCAATCAGTACTATCATATTCTTCCGCTGGCAAATGATTGAATAAGAATGAAATGTTCAGTCCAATCCTCATGGAGAACACATGACCTTCAAGAGTGATAATTCTAGTGCTCTACAAGCTGACCTTATCTGACGTGGCCTCAGGGAGTTTGAGTGGATTTATGTGGTATTCTGACATTGCTGCTTGCACTAGCAAAACTTACTTTGTATTTCACAAATTAATGCAATTGTAATTGAGCACTATATTTAAATGCTGACTTGTATGTAAAGTACTATTATCAGTAAGAAACTGGAATATAAACTGGGAAGTTCACTTGGTGAAGGAAGAAGCATGTACAAAATTGAAGAACTCCAAACTGGAACGTGCTTTCCTTTCAATTCTTATAATATACATCTTCCATTTATTTTCTCCCCTCTCAGCTTATTGTTTCTAGCTTTCTTGGCTTATTCCGTGATGTATTCTATCCATTAAATTCCCCCCTGGTTATCCTCCTTAATTCTCCTGAGTCATTCTTTATGGTTGGCCAGGCCATACTTTGCCCCCATGTTCCCATACATGTTGACCCTTGCACCTCCTCAGAACCTGATGTTTTGTAGACGGTTGTTTTCCTGACGGACTGTGTGGGGAGGCATTGTCTTATGTGTATGGCATTCCCTGTGACAACTTATTCTCTCTTTTAGACTGGACTTTGGCTCTGTTAATTCTTGCAATTATGAAGTTGAATAAAGTTATCAGAAGTGTGGCTGCTTCAGATTCTAGCCGTAGAGAAGATGATACAATATGACTTAAATATTGATGCCAGGGATATATTAATCAACTGAATATAGGTTACATAAACATATCTATATATAGTTCTAGTTGCGTATTCCCAACCTGATCCACTCATCTGGAAGTCAATTTCAGGGTTGGCCAAGAGTTGATCACACTTGTGCCTAGTGGAACAGTGTTTACAGTTTATATAAGATACAACCACAAGGGGATAGCCATGTCTTGTATTAGCTTGTTTTACCGCTACAATATCAATTTCAATGTCCAGTTAGTTGACTGATCTCACAACTGTATTTTCTGTATGTTTTTGTATACTTAGTTCTTTAACAATCATATTGATGAAAAAACATTTTGTTGCATTGTGTGTGTTTCGGGTTTCCTGTAGTCATACCGAGACTCTGTTTACTTGTATCAGATGCAATGCTGCCACTCTTTGATACCAAGCTGTAGAATTGGGTCATGATATCACACTGTGATAGTATATAGTAGGAAGGCTGCTATGTGTTGGAATTTAGCCGAAATTTTAATGATTGTTTTTATGTGTTTTAATGTTTAATGCCATCACCTCCCCTGAACTCCCCCCCACCCCATTATGATGCCTTGCAATTAATTGCTAATTAATTAATAGTGCATCCCTTTGTGTTTAAAGATCTATTTTGAGGGAAACTTAAACAAATTAATAGGCAATTACCTAAAGAATCGAGATCATTGTTTTCAATTAACTTGCAATTGTGTGAAAATTACCATTTCATTAAATAACTTCAGTATCTTTAGAGACTGTACTTTTAAGAAAATGAAATTATTATTATTAATGACTTAATTTTTCAAAATATTTGTCCATTCTTTACTTCATGATTTCGAGGATTTTATGCAAATATATTCCTGACCTGGATTCCTTTTCCTAAAAACCTTAGAAAAAGCCCTGCACCAATACCTATGTTACGATATCTATGTCTAAATGTTAGGAAATATTTTAAAGAAAAACGGAGAGAAGAGTATCCCCATGCATAGCTGACCCATTCTGAAGTAATCTACAATTTCAGTGAAGTCACTAATGGGTTTAGTATAGATGCATGTGTAGAGCATGGTGGACTCAAGTATGGTGTTATTTGTATTAGTTTAACTTACCACTTATCGGGAGCTCAAACTCGTGACCTTCAGATCAGGAGTCTGGCGCTCTACCCCTTGACCACTGGGCCTCTCTTTAGTTTAGCTATGTACATGTATTTATTTTTAGATTATTTACTGTATGAAGAAACCACAAGTATATACTGAAATGACTTCAGTTTCAATTTTTGTTTGTTTTTCAGGAGCTAAGTTTCTAAGTAGTGTACTAGTAGCCCCTGTGAAAAATGAGCACGGAGAAATCATATTATTCATCATCAACTATGAAGACATTACAGACGCCCCGAATAAAGTCCCAACACTACCAGACATTCGTAATTTGCGTAATAGCAAGCTGGATAATTTCCGCAACAGTAAGTGAAACTTGGAATCTTATAATTCATTTATCATTATGATAGGTCTGTTGTCAATAGATATGTTGTATTAATCATTGTATAAATCATAAGCCTATTTTAGCCATTAATTTCCATTGACTTTATTGAATGCCAGTCGGCATTGCGTCTTCAGTTCCTCAAGACAATAATTTCATAAAACCTTTGGCCATTATGTTTTTGAAACCTTCATCTTGGCACACATTACATGTGATTGCTGTCTGATTTGAAGAAAAAAAGTTTATTTTACTCCCATGTTATTCATAATCAAGTTTTTGATGATAACAAGTACAATGGAGTGACCCTACATTAGTGCGAAGTGGGTGTTAACAGGTGTCTGAATTTGTGTATTTTATGCTCCCAAATTGAGGCATAGAGCCTTGGTCTATAAGTATATGATATCTTCATATGTTTACCAAGTATTTTTACTCACAGTTCCAAGACTGTAAATGACTGTGTGGTTATTATTTCTGTTTATGTTTTTAGATGTGTGTTTAATTCCTATTCCCCATTAGCAGTTCCTTTACTTAATGTTATATTCATGTTCTTTTCTCTTTCCCTTTCGGTCTGTTATAACTGACTTTCTTGTCTTGTTCCGTGATGTATTCCATCCATTTAACTTTTTCCCCATTGATGTCCCCCTAAATTCTCCTTAGTTGTTTTTTATGGTCATCCAGACCATTCCTAGCACTCCTAATCCCATACAAATTTACCCTTGCACCTGAGAGCTCAGTGCCTAATGTTTTGTGGGGGTCTGTGTGGGAGGTGTTGTGTTCCCTGTAACAACTTAATCTCTCTTTTAAAAGAGAGAGTAAGTTGTTAAGGGATCGCAACATACATAAGACAGTGCTTCCCAAAACGGGCCTCCCGGAAAAACAACAGTCCACAAAACATCAGGCAACAGAGGAGACGCAAGGGCAAACACACAAGGGAACATGCAGGAGCGCAAAGTGACTTTAAAAGATTCCAATGAAACTCTACCGAAATCTTAAGCATGAGGAGGAAGTGTGATGTAAGAGTTGTCCACGGTCCAGGCATTTAGATATTTAACTTTTCATACACATTCTTCTACCCTTTGAAGATGTTTCTGTCATCCCAAGACTTTAAGTAATGATAGACTAAATTTTAACTAAGTGAAGTCAATATGAGCGCTGCTAAGGGATTTACATCCTCTTCTGTTTAGTGATGTCATTTCAAGAAAACGCAACATGTGATGTCACTATTTGCAAGCAGGAAACAATATATACTCCATTATGGTCACTATGTTTTCATATTGCCATTTGAGACAAATATTAAGTCCTTCGTGACTTAACTTGTGTGAATCTCTGTTCTCTATACATCGTGGATTACTGCTATTTTAAGTCATTTTGATATCACGGCTAAGAAAAAGCGTGAATGACTGTAGATTAGGCTGAGCGCCATATTTATAGGAGTTTTAATCGTTCCTGAATGCAAGGCAATTTATTTCAATTGATTTTGTCTGTACTTGGGAGAAATGCCTATTTTTTAATGCCCACCACGCCAATTTGTTAAGCTTAGAAAAGTTAGATGCAAAAAATATTTGAAAGTCTTCTAGTTGTTTGTATAGACCATTTCTGTGAATAAAATTTTATATTTCAATTAATTTTTAATAATTACTGCATTTTGGATTAGGAATATACCTATGTAGACATGATTTGAAGATCAGTTTAAAAATTTAATCAATAGCAGAATAATATGTACAGTAAAACCTCACTAATACGACCCTTGACAGATAGCTGGTCTTAATATTGAGGTGGTCTTCATATTGAGGTTAAATTAAGAGAAAAACAGGTTTGTCTTGCCTCTCAAGCATAGCTGGTGGTGCACCTAATCTGGGTTTGATCTACTGGAATTTTAATAGCATGTTCTCGCCATACCTTGCCTTACAACATTCCATCTTGTCACATTGCAATGACATTTTGTCTGAGCATGTTGTCTGTCTAAAAGCCCCAAAACTGCACCTCCAATTCTATAAATTTAATGTGGTTGGTCTCAATATAAAAAATAATCCTTATGCTATGGGCACTTGCACTTCCTCAACTCCTGATGAGTTGTATGCTGATTTCCCCCTGAGATATGTGTGGGAAGGCATGGTCTTTTGAATGTCACACCATTCCTTGTAAAAACTTAAACCTTCCATGAAAGTATGGAAACTGAAAATTTTAGCCAAAACTTACAAAATCAATTCTTTATTTTTTCAATTGCTTTTAATCAGTTATGACATGTAAGTATACAGTATTTTCTGACAAATTTCTTTAGAAACTTTCACCCTGACTAATCTTGAAATACTCTCTTTCTTATTTGTGAAGGGAACTTTAAATGGAAATAAGGGAAAAAAGTACATTTTTAGTGGGGGAATGGAAACCATTC